>JACCHV010002777.1:600000-879230 GCA_018907245.1 Eupristina koningsbergeri | reverse complement strand
TATTAACATTTTAATATACTGTTACATTTTTTTCTTGGCAATTGAAGGTGTCAGAAAATATAATTCGAGTTTATCTAGATGAATACCCTGATACTCCATGGGAAGCTCTTAAATATCTAATAGCGGGTGTTTGTTATGGTGGTCATGTAACTGATGACTGGGATCGACGACTATTGCTAACTTATGTTCACAGTTACATGAATGAAATGTTACTAAATATTTCACAGTATCGGCTTTCATCACTTCCAAATTATTATGTGCCTCGTGATGGTTCCCTCGATAGTTACCGAGATTTTATCAATGTTTTACCAATGACAGAAAAACCAGAGGTTTTTGGTCAACATCCTAATGCAGATATAATGTCTCTTATAATGGAAACTCAAATTACTTTTAAAACTCTCATGAATATGCAAATACAGTCCGTTGATACTCAAGAGAGTTTCAGTATCGAAAATAAGGTAATAAATCCTACGAGAATTTTTTTCGCTCATATATTTACTTTATTTTATTCTTAAAAAATAATTGAATAAATATTAAAATATATATAAATTTTTAAAGTATAATTTTTTTTGTTAATACTAAATTTAAGCACCTTTTATGTTGTATAATTAAAGAATTGATATCGATGTGAGATGAAGTACAATTAGAATAAAAATACTCTCGTTTAATCTTTATTTATTTTGAGAACGTTTCAGTTTTGTTGGGGTTGTCTCTTTTAATTTTACATTTTTTTATGAAGGGTACAATAATTGCTTTTGGAAGGTTTATATGCAAACTCTTATGTTCACATTCACACTAATTGATAATTAAATTCTCTTTACAATTGATATTTTAAAACAATTTTAAATTACTATATTATATAAAAATACAAATAAAGATCAAATGAATAAATTATAACAATATTGATAGGTGATTAAACTAGCTCAAGATGTACTTTTAAAGTTGCCGGAGGAAATTGATTACGAGTACACAGAAAAATTAATAGGAGCACAAAAAAAACCTCTTGATGTCGTATTGCTTCAAGAAATAATACGATATAACAACTTATTAAAAATTACACGCAATAGTCTTGAGGATCTCTGCCGAGCTATTCAAGGCTTGGTTGTTATGTCTGCAGAGCTTGAAAATATATTCACCTGCATCCTCGAGGGTAGAGTACCGACAATCTGGTTGCGAACTTATCCTTCGCTTAAAAGCCTTGGTGCTTGGACACGTGATCTAATTCTGCGTGTTGAACATTTGGCAAACTGGGCCACAACAGCAACGCCACCAGTATTTTTTTGGTTGTCGGCATTCACTTTTCCCACAGGATTTCTAACTGCAGTGCTGCAGACTACAGCTAGACGTAATGCCATATCAATCGACTTGCTCTCTTGGGATTTCACTATTTTTAAGGGAGATGTTCAAAATAAAGTCATGGAATCGCCTGAGGTAGTTAAAAATTATTATAAAAAAAATTATTATCAAATAATTTTAAAGTAATTCATAAAACTATATTTGAATAATCAATAAGTTTATTAGAAGAATATTGCTTATAAAAAAAGAGTCTTTTTTAAGAAATACAAAAAGATTAATTATTATATTTAAAAATATATTTATATGTTAATAAAGACTATGTTTTTTGTGTAAAAATCGATTATTTTACTCGTGTTACAATCATTATTTTTGAAATATCGATAAAGTGGAGGTTCAAGATACACGAAAAAGTATCTTATACATTCTCTCAAATTTTCACATTAACCAGATAATTCGACTTCGACCTAGAACGGCAACTATTTTGGTAGGCATAAAACCTATTTGTTCAGTCTACAAAGTTCACATATATCTTTCTTTTTTTCTGTTACCACCTTCCTTATGAGATAATATTTAATATATGAATATTGTTTACAATAAATCCTCCATTCCTCTACCCTTCTTTGATCCTTTATAACCATCCTTTTTCCATCTATTTCCTATTTCAGTTGTTTCCTGATAACATTCCAGTTACATCAAAACAGTCTTACTAACATAGAGCTACCAAACCTAAAACTTATTTATATTTTACATGCATAAATTATGTAAATTATTATCAGAATATTTAATTTATTATATTCTCTATGTTTGCTAAATAAAAATCTCTTTGCATAAATATTTAATTTTTTATAAATAAAATATTTTTTTAGAATGGCGTTTACATAAGGTCCATGTTTCTGGAAGGTGCAGGATGGGATATCGAGCGTGGAATACTTATTGATCCAGCTCCGATGCAATTAATTTATAATATGCCAGTTATTCATTTCAAACCGATCGAACAGGGGAGAAAAAAAATGAAAGGTGCATTAAATTTCTATATATATAATATGATCAATAATGTTTAAGAGAACTTAAAAAATCTAAAATGCAAATGAACTTTTTATATAAAATAAATTAACACGCACATACATACTTATGTAATAGCTATTGAATAATGATGAAATAATTATAATAATAATAAATAATGTATATTTATTTTTTTATTATTTAAAAAATATAATAAATAATATGTATTGTTTTACATAAATGTCAATATTTTTTTAGGCCTTTATAATTGTCCTTGTTATTATTATCCTCAAAGATGTGGAGATGAAGGTAGATCTGCGTACGTAGTAACAGTCGATTTGAATAGTGGAGAAGAAAATGCTGGTTTCTGGACCAAACGTGGTACAGCTTTACTTTTAAGTCTAGCTACATAATTTATAACTTTAACATAAAATTATTATTTCTTGTGTAATTCGTATATTATTAAATAACTATTATGTTTTTAAATATTTTTAATAAATTCAATATTAATAAAATATGTATTTATTTATTTATTTTTTATTCTACATGCCTGTTTGAAAAAGAAAGGAGTTAATACAACTCCTATGCAAAACTTATACAATCGCGCTTTCAAATCTCGTGCGCTTAGTAGTACCGCTCTCAGCAATTAGGTAGCGTACTCCCAAATTCTAGCTTTCTTAATATGAAAAGGTTTAGTGAGATGATATATACGAGCCCCTCATAACTCACTTCATTCTCTCTCTCTCTCTCTTAGGATTCGATTGGGGTGGATCATCGCTCTTGACTCGTTCTCTCGGGATGTCATTGTGACTTGTACTCGCCTTCTTGACTTCGCCTCCTGGTCTTGGTACAAAAAATTAGTGGTCCTCTATAGTGAGGTAATAATTCCGTACTCTGCTACTAGGTGGCGTCATACTGAGTTTTACTTTCCTCATGTAAAAAAGTTTAGCGAAGTAATATATATCACTCCCCCACAACGCTAGGGTGGGTCGTCTCTGACCGCAGCTTAGTAGCGGCTTTTCCATCCTTGCTGTCGTGGGGGTTGTTTCTCCTTCCTTTCGACTTTATACTCGGTCAATAAACTGTACTATTCATTTCCTGGTTCGAATATTATTAACTTTCCCATTGCAGCTAAGGTTCCATTAGTATATTTGGTAACGTATTATTTTTAATTATTAAACATGGAAATTCCTACTAATTTAAAGTCACTTTCCCAAGACAAACTCATAGACATAATCCATGAGCTTGTTCAAAAAATTAATCTCATTGCTTTACCTAAGCCCCTTCCCTCTGTCCCTCAAATTCTTCCTCCCATAGTTGAAGAGATAACTGAGGATTTCACTCTCGTTGAGAAACGTAAGCGGGGTTCTTGAAAATCTCAAAAATCTATAAATTCTTCTGGGTCTGATACTAACCGAGAAACGAAAAGACCGGCCTCTCAATCTTTCTGCTCTTTACCTGATTCTTTTAATTCCTCTAGATCCTCCTCTCCTATGTTCACCAGTGACTCTATACAAACTATAAGTAATAACATACTTCCGGAATCTTCCATAAAAAAGACCACTAATATTATAACTCGTCCACTTCCGCCTATTATACTACGTAATAAGGCAGACTGGTTTAAGATCAGATCTAGTCTTGATTCTCTCGCACCCATGTCCGCCCGATCGGTCGGATGGGCCGTGTCGGGCACCGCACGGGTGCGGCGGCGCGTTCGATCGGGTTGTACCTTCTTGAGGGCATGCCTGAACGAGAATGATTCTCGTCGTTGTTCAAGCATACCGGACGAGCTAACTTACCCCCACCCGAGATACCGGCGGCTAGTCTCGGAAGTGGGGGTAAACGGCGGTTCGGCGATAGTGGGGATTTTGTGATTTGGAAATTGGAAGGGGAAAGCAGTGTAGTGGCAGCTGTTGCGTTGAACGTACCTGCTGCAGATAGTCCTGCCCTAATAGCAGGTCTTCTCGTTTGTGAGTTATCACCACTGCCTGCAGGTGGACTAAATGTCCAGCTGACCTCCACGTCATCTCCAGCGTTCCTGTGCTATACACCGGTCCGGTGGGCATGTTGATTCGCCTCCCATCCCGACGGTATATTATTCCTACTCTCATCAGTCGGAGCGCTGTTCCCACACTGACTGTCGACGTGGTGAGCAACGGGCAGCCGTACGCGCGGATGACTTCTTCCGCGATGTGGATCTCGCGCCTCATGTTGAGATAATGAAACGCTGTCGACTGGGTCATCAATTATATACCCATGATGACGTTTCAAATCTCGAACGTGGGCGATGGTGGGATTTCCCTTTCCCTTCCGGAGTTCGAAGACGACGGGAGAAATTTGTCGTACTACCACAAGTGGACCCTCGTATTTTGGGGCTAATTTTGAGTTTACTTTCTCACACTTGTTGGACAGTACTCGTATCCATCTCATCACTTCGTCTCCGATCTTCGGAGTCCACATACTTCTGTGTTTGTTATAATGCACTTCTTGTTTGGAAAAAGTTTAAGCCAAATTTATTTTTGCTAGTTCTCTAGTATCTTGTAAGTGCATTATACGGGCCGGATCATTACATCGTTTTTGCCCGCTCAACTGATTAGATACCGTAAATTCACGGCCGGTATTCAAATAGGATGGTGAATATCCAGTGGCGGAAGAAACAGCCGTGTTGTAAGCAAATGCTGTTTCGCCTAAATAAACATCCCAAGCGTGATGTTTATCTCCGCTCCGTTGGGCCAACATCGTCTTGATCACTTTGTTGGCTCTTTCCACTGGATTGCATTGGGCAGCGTATGGCGGGGTGCGGCGGTGTTCGATACCGCATTTCTGTACATATGCAGTTAATTCTTTCCCTATGAACTGTCGACCATTATCCGTGACGACAGTCTTGGGGCACCCATGTCGAAGAACTACTTGTTTTAGTCCTTCGGTAATTGCCGCGCTGGTTGCGGTACGAAGTGCAAGCAACTCCACCCATTTGGTGAACCGATCTTGTGTCACCAGGAGCCAGATGTTTTGTCTTTTCGAACGAGGTTGTGGGCCCATTGTGGATCCATAAAAATTTCTGTCCATGGTTCTGAAAACGGGAATGCAACGTGCCAGCCTTAAGTTCTTGGCTACTTTTATATTTCTGGCATGTGAGACACATTCTCACATACCGCGTTGCTTCCCGCATCATTCCGGGCCAATAATATCTCCTCGACAGTCGACAGAGGGTTTTTGCGATACCGAGGTGTCCGGCGGTCTCCGAGTCGTGATTTTCGGCGAGTACTTGGGGACGGGCGGACATCGGGACGCATAACTTCCATTGTTGACTGGACGGTTCGTCGTTGAAGTCCAGAGTGTGCAGGACCTTCCGATATAATTTTCCCTCCATGAGTTGGTAATCTAGGTGCTCTTCTGGATGCTCTTTCACTTTTTTTAGCATACCAGCATACCACTCTCATGGAGCTTCGATGGTGGCTAGTTCCGGTTGTCGAGATAGGGCATCAGCAAGGGCATTCTCATCACCCTTACGATAACGTATTTCAAAGTCCCACTGGGATAATTCGATAGCCCATCTTGCCAGACGACCAGAAGGGTTATCAATTTGCTGTAGCCACTTTAACGCTTGATGATCAGTTACAACAAACTTGTAACCCTCGAGATAGTCACGTATCTTCCAAATGCACCATTTTATCGCCAGGCACTCTTTTTCGGTGACCGAATAATTTCTTTCGGCCTTGTTCAGAGTGCGACTGGCGTAGGCAATAATTCTCTCCTGATCATGCCTTTCTTGGGAGAGAACTACGCCCAACCCTTCGTCACTAGCATCTGTTTGTAAGACGAAAGGTTTGGTGAAGTCGGGGCACGCTAATATCGGAGCGTGACTCAGACGCCTCTTTAATTCTTCAAAGGCCCTTTGCTGTTCTTCGCCTCATTGCCATTTCTGTCTTTTGTGCAACAGTTGATTTAATGGGGCGGTGATTGTTGCAACGTCTGGTACGAACTGTCTATACCAGGAAACGAGCCCATTGAAGCGGCGCAACTCTTTTAAGTTGGTGGGAGGTTGCAGGGCTAAAATGGCAGTGATTTTCTCGGGGTCAGTATGAATACCCCGAGCGTCTATCACGTGGCCAAGATATTTCAACTGGCTTCGACCGAAATGACATTTTTGCCAATTCGGGCGAAGTTTAGCCTCATGCAACCGTTCTAGTACGGCGGACACTAACCTCAAATGTTCTTCAAAGGTTCTGCTAATGATGATGATATCATCCAAATAGCAGAACACATTGGGCTCCCACGAAGGATTGATTACTTGGTCAATCATTCGTTGGAAGACGGCCGGGGCAGAATGGAGACCGAAGGGCATGACCTTGAATTGCATAAGGCCATGGTTCGGTACGGTGAAAGCAGTCAACGGTTTGCTTTCTTCCGTCAGCGGAACCTGCCAATATCCATTTTTCAGATCTATCGTGGACAGGTATGCTACTTCACGAAGTTTGTCTAAGGTCGCTTGTATTTTAGAAAGCGGGTAAGCGTCCTTGACCGAAACTTCGTTCAAACGACGGAAATCTACACAAAACCGGTAGTTTCCGTCTTTCTTATTCGCCAGCACAATCGGGAAACTCCAAGGGCTGTTGGATGGTTCAACAACACCCTCGGCAATCATTTTTGCCACCTCGGCATCCATGATTTCCTGCATCGCAGGATTTCGATGCCGATATCGCTATTTCAGTGGAGTATCGTTAGTCAACCGGATGTGATAAGTGGCAAGGTGTGTGGGGCCCTTTATGGATTCCATATCCCTCTTGGCCCTTTCGACAACGTGGGACAGCAGATTTTCTTGTTCAGCGGTGAGATGTAACAAGTCCACGTTACACACCTTCGGGAAAATAGTTTGTTTCACGATACGCAACATACATCCGGTTGCTTTTAGAAAATCGACACCGAGCAGGATGTCACAGGTGAGGTCAGACATTACCGTCACCGTGATGGGCCATTCTCGCCCTTGGAACGAGATTTTTCCGTTCAATTGGTCTCCCAAATCGGCTAGGGTACCATCGGCTAGCACTGCTCGGTTGGTCGGTTTCATCCGTTGCCATGAGTCACAGTGAGTGGCGGCACTCTTACTAATAAAGGAGATGGCGGCTCCTGTATCGATGAGTGCATTCATGGTTGCTCCTTTTATGACCACCTCCACAAAAGGGCGGCCATCTATTCGTCGGACCGGGGTGACGGAGCTTGCTCCCCGGATCCTTGTGCATTTCCCTGCGGAATGCCGTGACAATCGCGGGTATACACGCCGTCCTTACCACACGTTGAGCAAAACATTTTCTGTTTTGCGGTACACTGTACCCGAGTGTGCCCTGGTTCCTTGCACCTCCAACAACATGTGGCACGGTCGTATGGCATGCGTGGGGATGCTATATTTGATCCCGTTTTCTTCGATGCAGTTTTTTTTTGTTTTGTTTGCTGCACCGCATCCACCGGTGTCTCGACTGATGCCTCCACAGGTGCGACTGATTTCGTATTTTTCTGCGATAACAGTCGAAGTTTTCTTTCCGCCTCATCTACTTCAGTTATGAGGTCGTAGACGATCGTCACCTCTCGACGCTTAATCTGCATCTGGAGCTCGACTTTCATACCGTCGTATATGCTATCCAGTTGCTGATTAGGAGCCATACCATCCATGCGTCTCATTATTGTCTGCATAGCGTCGATGTATGCAGGTAGAGGTTCGGACGGACCCTGTGTTCGAGCGTTCAGTTGTCACTCGAGGCTACGGCGTTCGTCGGCGGAGATGAAACGTCGTCGTACGAGGTTTACGAACTCCTCCCACGAAGTGCATTTTTCCTGGTTGCAATACCAGACTAACGCATCTCCTTTTAATAGTTCGGGCACTCCATTAATGAGCTGTTGTCCCGTGACGTTGTAAGTGTCACGCAGCTCCTCCAACCGCTCCAAGAATGCATAAACATTCTTGCCATCAAAATGCAAGTTCCACTTGCGCAGTTGGTCCATGGTGCGGGCTGGTTCAGACAGTCCGATTGGAGTTATTTCCCTGGGGCTTGAGGCATTCTGGGTAGAGCGACCATTGAGTATGTCGTCCTCCAAATCCTCAGCGATGCTACGATCTTCGTTGAAATCTTCGGGATCGGGTTTTGCGTCCGGAAATGCATCTGGATGGGAGAGTACGTAGTTTTTCAACCGTTGTTGCAATTGAGTCGTGGCACCGTCCACACTCAGTTGTAACCGTGACAATTCGGTTGACAAACCCCGTTTATTTAGGCCGTACAGCCACGCGATTCCAGGTTCGTCGGACATTTTAAACCCCTGTTCAAAATGTTCCGTCGCCTGGATGCAGACGTTTCACCGAAACGCCGCGGATACAAAGGGCAAGGAGGGAATCTCTTCGTAAATGATCGTTGCTACCCGATGACGAGTAGCGCAAGTTGATCACTTACGAGAGGGTTGACAAGGGAACCCGCAACAGGACCGTTGCTACCCGATGACGAGTAGCGCTAATTGGCCTGATACGAGTTGTTGGGAAAGAGGATAGAATTTGTACAAATCGTTGCTACCCGATGACGAGCAGCGCTAATTGATTTGTACAAAAGCGAGAAGGGATGATAGTCGTGGAGTCGCGAAATACGAGCTGCACGCTACAGGATAATGAGGAAGGTTTACAGCAATAATTTAATTATCATTGACTAATCCCCGAGCCAAGAGGTTTTTATTTTTCACTTAACCCTTAAGCGCATAAGGGTCCCTGTTCGGGCGCTATGTGACGAGATGGCTCCGTTTGCCCTTCACGCATGAAGGGTAAGTCGAGCTCTCGTCGAAAGAAGAATTAGTCGGGATAAGCGGCAGCCGGTCTGCCAGGAATTTGGAACGGCGTCAGGCGGGAATAGTCAATGACAACAACTTATTTAAGAAAAATAAACTTCCACAGCAGTGGCCTTTAATGTTGATTCACCTTTAACACACAAAATAATACAAATGTGATTATTTATAATGTCGAATTATCGACTCGGTAAAGGCGCAAAGGTTACTGCGGGGGGGGGGGCAAACAATAACAAAACCGGACAACGGCTTGGGTCAATGTTATTTACCATTGACCATAAATTATGAGTGTTCAAACATACTAAACACTGTACACAGTTTTCGATTATATTCCGCGGACGAGCAATCGCAATAATTGCTTAACAATATTTTTTCGCGGAGATAAATTATTAGGTCTAGTGGGAGCAAACGAAATTAAACACGCGCAATCGAATCATTATCGATTCGCACAGTGCATCTCATGATTAATAACTCGTAACATCAATAGTACGGGGTATGCGAGGACGCGCTAATAAACGAACGTAATTCTGTAAGATTTATTACAGAATGATAATTTTGCTCACCATATGGAGCAAACGGTAAAGAGGGAGATTCACAAACGAGCAATCGTAATGATTGCTTAACAATTATATATTTCGAATAAATTATTGTTCTCCGTCAAGGAGCAATCGAAACAGGGAAGGGCGCAATAACGAACGGATACAAAACAAAGAGCGCAATCAATTTATGTTGTCTCTCGAAATAAGTTGCCCAACAACAGAGCAATGCGTACAAGAGAACAACAAGGAGGGGGGAAAAGGAAGCAATCAATTACAATGATTGATCCCTTATAATTCTTGATCCTTGTATTTAGGGAGAAGGGGTAAACAAATCCGAGGTCACGGACCCGAAAGGGTATTTGGCGGGACGAGCAAACATAAACAAGTTTTGCTCGTCAAGATCAACTTCGGTTTGGTACAATATTGCACAATTGCACTATTGCCCCGAACGGATGCAATACTTCACGAATGAAGTATTGCGCGGAATGAAGTATTGCGTAAACGCAATATTGCTCTAAAGGGGTTTCGCAGAAAAGACCTTTCAGGCTTGAGAAAGGAGGTTAAGGATTTGGCCGACACGATAGCGTGTACGACCCGGATGTTTTGTCGCCAAGATAGCGTGACGACGGAGAGTTTGGAATCGGTTTGCTGACACGATAGCGTGTGCAGCAGGAATTGCAAGGAGAGGAGTTGGAGGTAAGAGAGCCGGAAAGGTTCTGCTCCCGAGTCGAGCGCTCCGAGGTGCCACATCACCTCGGTCCGCTCGGCGCTGGAGCTGCGCAACCGCTGTTGCGCCGTGAAATACGAACGCGGATTCGTCGCGGCGCGGTAGTGGGAGGGGCCTAAAAACCATTGAATTCCCTGGAAGGGGTAAGAAACTTCCAGAGAATTCTAGCAACGGCTCTCTCTCGTTTCTGGAAATTTCCAAAAAACGAGAAACTCGTTGCACTCGTTTTAATGTAACTCAATTTTAGAGTTTTTCTCTCTCAATCTTTGTGGCATTAGTTACTGTGTCTATCCCCTTTTTTTAAGTATACTTTTTTCAATACTATTGAAGTTTTTATTCTTCTAACAATGCCAAGTTTTTGTATGATATAATATAATATTCAAATTAAAGTAATTATGTTTATAAAATAAACTTTCATTCTAATATTGTACTTATATTATATATAATAAATAAGTATTTAATTTTAGTAAAATCATAAAAAAGATAAGAAATTTTCTTATAGAACATTGTCATATAATTGTGATGAAGAGTATTGTATTTTTATTTTTATTTTCATCACTAACCTAAAAGAAATAAATACATTTGTGACGAAGCAACCCCTTTACCGGGGTTGCACTCGGGCTCCTGCCCGGAGGTGGCTCGCCGGAGCCAGGGTTGGTTGCCCCTCACCTGTGAACAATCGTAGGGAGGAGGGGAAAAGGAGCCTTTTCGAATAAAACGCCAGGTTTAGCGAAGACACCGTTTTTATTGATCACCAGTTACAAAAAAGAAGTATTGGTGTCGGTGTCGTCTGTGGCATCGTACCGCAGCTTCCCCCTGAAAAAGGAAGAAGAGGGTTTATGGAATGGTCTAATTCCTGAAAAAGGAATTTGTAGAGAACCATTCGTTCTTTTCCGGCGCTTTACTAAGTTCGGTCCATGAGCTGGACCGCCGTTCAAGTCGTCTCGATCTCGCTCCGCGACCCCCTTTTATATGCTGCCCCCGAGTCGGCGGCAACTCCCGTTTAATTAACACGGGAGCGCCTGATCGGGCAGCGTATGGGAGTGACGGAGCAGCGGCTATCCTCCGTCCTCGCCCGTGCGAGTGACGGAGCGCACTAGCGCGCTGCTGCGCGCCCGAGAGAGAACGACGTCCCCACTCGGGCGAATTCGGCTCTGCGCCGACTCGGGCCCGCCGCAGCTTCGCTTGGTGGCGGCTGCGGGCGCGCGGCGCGGGCGGACCGAGTCCCCGCTCGTAGGCGGCCGCGGGCGCGCGGTGCGGGCGGGCGCAGTCCCCGTTCGTAGGCGGCCGCGGGCGGGCCTAGTTGCCGTGGAGAGAGGGCAAAAATCCCTTGTCTCTCTCTCTCTCACGGCGCGCGCGCTTGGTTCCCGGAACCAGCGCGTAGTGAGGCTTTTGCCTCACACATTAATTAATAATGTTATTGATTATAATTTTTGTGGGATATAGAGGGTAAGGGGAAAATAATATAACAGATAAAATGAATGAATAATTACGGATCCTCCTTGGGAGTAGACATGTGTTGAGAAGAATTGTGGTGCAGTGGGAATCTTGTCGTTGTTTATTAACTGTCACGAGGCCGGCCGGCATTTTGAATGTGACCGGAATTCTTGTTGAACCGACGTGCTCCCTATCCTCCGTAGTGTGAGTTAGAGTGAGAGAGAGATAGATAGTATGTAGTGTGGGAATATACATACATATCTTTTCTTATTGAGATTCGTGTGTAGTAGTGAGAGTTGTGTGACGGTGGGTTTTAATAGCCAGGAGAAGACTCACCAGAGTCAGGGTACGGATCGGGGCTTGGTGAAGTGACGGGTGATGAATTCGAACAAAGGGTTTATGTTTTAAAAGAAATTTACATTTAATAACAAAAAAAATGTTAAGCTAAGATGTTTACAAAAAGTTAAGTACAAATCTTAAAACTACGGTGAGTTGGTATAATTACATTGAGATGTCCGAGTTTTAGCGGTGCCGCGGCGGATGTGATAAGGTTACAATTAAAATTCCCTATTTTGCGGTCTCGCGGTGATTTTAACGATAATTTCGGTGATTTTACATGAAGTTTATACAATCTATTTAATTAATATTATAATAATATTTTAATATTATAATAATATTTTAATATTATAATAATAATTTAATATTATTAATAATATTTTATTAATAATTCGTTGGTTCCGTTGTAAATTTAAATATTAAGCTGTGATTCTATATAATTTCGTTATAATATAAGATTCTGCGGTGATTTTCTATAATAATTTCGGTATAAAAAGTTTCCGCGGTGATTTTATATAATTCTGTTATAATATAAAGATTCTGCGGTGATTTTCTATAATAATTTCAGTATAAAAAAATTTCCGCGGTGATTTTATATAATTATTAATAATTTTATAATTTTTAATAATTTTTCCGGTGAATATTCTAATTTACATGGCGAAGTCGTAGTTCGCCATTATTCCGCTGGGTTTCGGTGGCTCGACGGTCGCGATGAGCGGTAAGTACGGCTAGCGGTCGCTAGGGACTTTCTCGGGCTGGGCCTCAGTCGGCCGACGGAGCTCCGCGCGGACGGTCGAAATTTTTCGCCCCTCTGCAGGACGGTCCAGCGAGCCTGGATATATGTCCGCTTGAGGGCGTGGTTTCGTCGTTCCAGCGCCGGTGCTCGTCAGTGCGATGGCGGCACTTGTCCGAGTCGGACCTCTTCAAACAGTGTTCAAATGATGTCGACGGCGGCGAGCCCCCAGTGATCCTGGGGATACACGATGTCGTCGATCGGGTTCATTCGCGGCGACGAGTCTCCAGTGAGCCTGGTGTTTCTCGTCGATACAGACGACACCGAAACGTCCTCGACGCCGATGCCACGCCGTCCCCTAGTGATCCTGGGAGTCCGACGGGAAGTCATCGCCGATTCACTTCGACCGGGCAGTCGCGACGTAGGAGCCGGCTGTGGGAGCGAGCGAGCTCGCTGATCCCACACGATGGCCGTCCGGTAGTCTCCCTCGGTTGAAACCCTCCAGTGATCCTGGAGGAGGCTTCGGAGGTCGACTACGATCCGGTGTGCTATGCGGGTGGATTTATGTATCTCGCTGGAGTGACGGCCTCCGTCGAGCGCCGAGCGCGGGTGGTGGTGGGGTGCTCGAACGGTGCGCAATGTATCCTAGTGGCTGTACGGGTGGGAGCTGGTGGGGCGCCTACCCGGGTGGGGATGTGGTGATGGTGGGGCTGTGGTGTCGGGGTTGTACTGCTGCGCGTTTTCGGGGTGCCGCGGCACAGTTTTAGTGAGGAAAACGGGCATTTTCCTCACAGTTGAATTAATTTTGTGCCTCCACGAGGTGACCGGTAATGCCAATGCCGGAATTATCGGCACCATATAGAAATTTTAAAAAGTGAATGAAATCGAGCAACTTTGCGGCATTTTTCGAACGGCCAATGAGATTGCACGATTTCGAAAAGCACAGGACCAGGGGAGAGCTTGACGGGGTGTAACCAATCAGGAAAAGGGTTACACACGAAACTTCAGGTGTGATTATACAAAAATTTCAAAAATGTATAGTAGTGTGAGTTTGGAAATTTGACTTCCTTTCGAGAAGAAAGGAAAGCCATTTTTCAGTTATTATATTGCCTTTGGTGAACAAAGAGTGTATATCGCTATTCGTGAAATCAATATTTAAGCATAAAGTAAGTGTATTTTCTTTTTAAATAAATCCAATTACGAGCCTTGGTGATCGGGAAAACTTAAAACCATTGGAGAGAGAGAGAGAGGATTGAGTAAGGAATAATTATTGATAATCAATTATTGAAATATTCTAATCGACTCGTGGGAGAAGCCAAACTACAAGTGGCCATTTCAATGTTATATTATATATATATATATATATTTATTATAAACATATTTCTACAGAAAAGGGGAAGAACTTTCCATTATAACTATAATAAAATAATTTATATAAACATATACAATTTTATTATTTTGTATACAAATATATATAAATCTAATTTGATATATTTTACAAATTAATTAAGTATCCGGTAGTGTTGCGAAATAATAGTAAAGAAAAATTTAGTAGTGTAGACCACGAGGATTTTGTCGACCCGACGGCAAAATTTCAGCAGCGGAACTCGTCCCGATTTGTGAATTAAAATTTAATAATAATACTGTGCGGTGAAATAATTAAGAGTGAGAAAGTTATTTATATAAATAGTGTTGGTGAAATTAATATAATTAAAACTGTTAACGCTGCTCGGGAATTTCGCGTAAAAGGAAATTGGCGGTGTTACAAACTTTGTTGTACATCATATCTTTAATTATCTCATATATATATTTAAAACTAAAGTACAGGTTACCATCATACTTATAAACTACAAGAATTGTTTTTTCTATAAAAATGAATTATTTATATTCTTTCCGATAAGTTTTTATAAATCTATAATATATTTGACATTAAAAATGTGTGTAATTCAGAAATAAATTTTTGTATTGAGATTTTTAATTTTGATACTTAAATAAAATATTATAATTTTATTATATTAAATTAGTTACGGTTTAATCATATTTTTTTCTAAATTTAATAAATCTAACAATAAATTTTCAATCAATAAATGTATTTCTATCATTCTGAAAATTGCAGAAAGAAATTCTATATTTTTTTCATTTTTTAACTAAGCCAATATTTTATTAAATTATTTTTTATACATGTGAAACATAAAGTATTTAAGTTATCCAAGCATTAAATGAAAGTTGTGGAATTCCTTCACATGGTGTAATCGGATTATTTGAGTTCACTGAACGCATAACTTGGGTTTGTATTTCGGTAATATCATCAGAAGTATCACAAATTATACGAGCTAAGGTAGTTTTTTTGACCTCTTTTAATTGATCTGTAAAAAATAAGTGATTTATGTCGTATGTGGAAATTAAAAAATGATATTAGTACTCACAAATATAAAAAAGAAATTTGAAGTAATTCGCTAATGTATTACTTTTATTTTTAGTCATTAATTTTTTGTATATACAATTATACATACTCCTATACATTACTTAAAGAAAATTATATATTTATATATAATTTAAAAAAAATTATGTATTTTTTTATAGAATTTTTTTCAGCGTACAATATATATTTTAATACATAAAAAAATAAAAAAATAAAATTTGAATACTATGTAATACACAATAATTTTATATTATTTTAAAATATAAATTTTTTTGACTAGTTACGATTATTATTTATTAAAACACTCAATTTCCATTAAATAAAAATTATTGGTAAAATATATTTTACCTTCAGTAAATGATCCAGATTGATTGTTTAATTCATACCAGTATCTATCACCTAATTGGAGCCGCTGAAACTGATCTGCAATTAAACAAGTGAAAGTTGGACCAACTAATCCACCTGCTTTAGGTAATTCTGCTAAAGCTCCTGTATATAAATCCACATCATCTACATTTTCATACAGCTTAGAAATAGTATTCAATGAATCTACATCCATATCTTTTGTCAAATCTTCAAATTGAGATATCGGCTGGAGATTACAATACTTTCTCCATTGTGTATAGCCAGGTAAACCATGATCTCTACCACGCTGAATATTTAAGGATACCAAATCAAGTCCACATGGAAGTGTACTATTACTCATGGAATCTTCAAATAGATGTTTAGTCAACTGCGAAGTAACATGAGTAGATGTTTTTTGAATACTATTTAACATTGTCATTTTTACAGAATTCTCCACTCCACCTGCATGAGAATAATTCGATGCAAAATCAATAAATATTAGGAAAGATATACATTAATTAATATTAATACACATAAATGTAAAATTTTATATACATGTAATGAATTCTCATTTAATTAATAATAATATTAAGATAATAAATTTTTGATAAATTATTAATTTTCCATTGAATTTATTAATTAAAATTGCTAAAAATAACCTTAACATAGTACAGCAACTTTTATGTTTATAAGTTTATTGAAGTTTTCAATGTTCAATGGTATTAAATTTTCTACTTATAACTTTGAGTTTCGTTGAAGTGAAAAAAAAAAAGAGAATGAAATTTTTAAAAAACCGATTGTAAATGGACACTTGCAAATGAAAAATATTGCTGTATGCGGTTGTGCTAATAAGAATGAAAGTGATTATTACTAGAACATATTAAGAAAATAATAGAAAAGATTAAAAATAAATACACAATAGCTTCGTTAATCCAATTTTGTCTATGAATACAGCTTTGGTTTGATAAAAATATTATTTTATTTAAACTTTATTAAAATTTTAGTTTTTAATCAAAAATTTAATAATAATTAATTTTCAATATTAATAATTTACTAAATATGAAGAACAAACCTGTACTATATAAACTATATGGATTAAAAAGTATCTTGTGTAATTCAATAAAAGAAGATGTCCCTTTTTGCTTATCAGTGACCTTCATCAATCCAGGTAAGAGTGTATGAGCAAATCTAAAGGCAGCTGCAGCAAAGTGATTAGCAATTGAAGGATCAATGTCGCTATTATTATTTTCTTTAAAGCCATCGGTAACTGGTCTTAAATCATATTTTATCATATCATCCTCTCCTAGTACAATAGGCAAAAACTCGTTATAGGTAATATGTTGCAATTGAGCGCCGACAATTCTTCTGGTCTCTTGAAATAGCATCTCGTCATTCCATTGAGGATTTATTTCATTCAGTTGACGAGCCAAAAAATTGTGTTGTCGCGCCCAAAGCAAATGCATTGTTGTTAGGTGTAAATTCTCATTAGCTCTACCGTCACCTGTAGCAAAACAATAACGACCACGTGCTATTTCAATATCCCTATTACATCCGTCATTTATATTTGTGCTAACTGGAAGTAATAATCTTTTATCTGGTGTCATCTGCATTCGCAAATTTCCACCATGAAATTTGCGCAGTGAATTCGCCGTATTCGTATCTGAACCATAAATTGTCGAGCCATCGATAAACGCTGTCACCTGCGAACGATATTTGTATTAGAATTTACCATTTTAATATATTTTAATGAATACTCTTAAAAGTAATATTTATTTTTTTAATAAAATATGAATTTATCATCTCTCAATAACATTGATGATTTTAAGCAAATTTAGTTTATTGTTTATATTCTCTATTTATTTATTTTTTATTTATAGTTTTTTTATTGTTTTCCGCTTAATTATTAGTAATTATATCGTAAATTAATATGTGTTTATCTGTATTGTAATAGCTTCTTTTATTTCTGTTTATAGGATGTATAACTAAAGATAAATTAGTTAATTGAAAACATCATTTTCGAGTGTGAATAATGTATACAGTTATAAGTATTATGCTGGTGTTTCTGTCTGAATTTATTATTGATATATTTTGTCATAAATTTGTAAAATGTAAAGTTCATCACATAAATAAAAAATATATTAACTCACTTGATTTAATTGTTGCCTTGGACCAATTTTACATTGAGCTGCGGGAGCAGATCTTACGAATTCTATGCACGTGCTTCCCCCAATGTCATATATGGGATCTCCTGTGCCCGTTTCAACGGGAAAACACTCCGGATGTTTGCTATTCGTTACGCAACAAGACAAAGATTTTCCATCTGTGCCTTGGCTTAGCGCTGTGGCTGTTATGTCATGATCCAAAAATTGTCCAAACACTGCAAGCATTACGGTAAATGAAGGATTTGCACTTGGCGAAGGAGGATGTACCTGGAATAATTTATACATAAATTTTTTAACAATCTCATAACAATAATTCTTTACGAAATCATAATATACTTATTCATATCTAAGAAATATAAACATTTCTTAATTACTTATTTTCATAGTTTTTATTAAAAATATAGTATCAAGATATACACATTTAATTATTTTCCAAGTTCTTTTTGGGCTTTCTTAATCTTTTCCAAGACTTTCTCAAAAATTATGATGCTCAAATTGATTAAAGAACATTTACAATTATTTTCACTAAATCTTATATAAATTCTAAGAATTAATAATTTTACACAATATCATAATATAATATCTGTAACTTTTATTAAAATTATTATGAAGGCTAAATTCTTACTAGAAAAATCATCATTTGTTTTACTTTACTTTAATTTAATAAACATCCATCGTAAGGATAAAGGATTCCCCATTGAAACGTTAACATGTATTAAAGAGTATAATAATAAAAACACGACAGGGGATATGGGCTTTTTTTCTTGAAAGTAACAAAAACATGTCAAAACCTTAACCTTAAGCTGTTTTTATATCTAGCAACAGGCTTTTAAGAAAAGCTCTCAGAGCCTTATTGAAGAGTGCATTTTGACAGTTGTAAAGAAACGCATATTTGTGTATTTATAATTTAATTAATTTATAAATACAGTGTTTTTATTTATTTGCAAATCACTTGATCAATATCAAATCCCTTAGTTCAGTAAAGTGGAAGTCGTGTCAAATCAATACTTACAATTTAAATACTTATATTATTCTATTGAGCACAATTTTCAAGAATAATTTTTTAAAAAAATATTCTTATTATAAAATTGAGGCTTTATTACATCATTCGTGTAGCTTTGCACACTAACAAAGATGTCTATTTTCTTTATCCGCAACAGGAGTGTTCGAATCTTGGCCGAATAGATGAGCAACGCTCTCAACCTGTACTGACAAAAAAATCATCCAACCTGAGTTGATGGTTACTGAATGACTGTTGTAGATGCAGATACATTATCACAGTTTACAGAGTTGCAAAAATCAATCGAACTGTGTATGGATCACTTGCTGATTCATCATTATGATTATCAATCGAATTGTGAACATGTCCTATGTATTAAATTTTTTAATTTTGTGACATAAATAATTTTTATGATTCTAAGCTTCTTTCATTTTTTTTTTTTTTTTTTATTTTCATTTATATATATACGTATTTTTTATATCCATATTAGTTAATAAATATATACAAGAATTATTAAATATTATAATTCGAATATAAAATATGCATTATCTTATCTTTAATACCTCAAATACTTTATATTTATATATATTTAAATGAAATATTTTTACCTGAAGGCTAACTTTTCTTGCAGACGGCAGTCTATTTCCAAATTTACCAATTCTAGGAGCTTCAATTCCATCTGCGTAATCTGCTGGTAATAATCTTTTAAACGGAGTAAATGATCGTCCCAGATTCAAAGGATGGTTGCAAGTTCCATCAAACGTCCTATATTTATCTGTGTGTTCTAAACATTTACTTTTGAAGTCAACCTCACATACTTGATCAGATAATGAACCAATATTTATAGTGCTTCCGAAGCTTGTTGGCTTTCCCATAAATGACCTGTGATTCTCAATTTTTTTCGTTGCTGCAATTTCCCCCACTGCTACAAACGCTAACTGATCGGCTCGCCGACTCGTACTCATTGCAAATTGATGTCTGGAATTTGGCGATGGTGATGTCAATGGTAAAGTCAAAGCGTCAGCCAAACGTCGAGCAACTATTGCTTCGTTTGCGGCCTGCACAGCTATCATTTTTTCCTTCGAATCCAAATCCACTGGAATAGATTTCTTTAAAGTCAGAGGTAAAAATGACGATAATTGTTTCGGAATGCTTAAAGTTTCTCGAACTTCTTGTGAGTTTGACGTATTAATATTCAGAGGTAAACTTTCTTCATGATTTACTGAATAATACATAGTTATAATCAGAGCCATCGTAAAGGTAGATCTAAAATTAAATATTTACTTACAATTACTAATTATGTTGTTCTTATTTAATATTTTATACAACTTAATAGTTAAAATCAACAAGAAATAATTCTAACGTATTATAATCTTCTAAGCTATAACATTATAAGAAAAATATCGTAAAAGATTTTATCACAAAAAATAAACTGTTTTATTAAAATTTGTGATTTTATATATATTTCTCATTTTGAATTTTATATTTCAAAATATTCTCTATTTGTACTTTTATGTGTATACAAGTATAAGTATATTGATATAAAATACATTACTAACTACAGTTATCTACTTTTCGTAAATGGGTATTACGTTATTTTACCCACAATACTTGGCGACGTGTTTTTCGTTTCCACATTAAGAAAAAGACATTTTCCTATGCAACAACTGAATCGGATTAAGCACGTCGGGGCACAGGATCGGGGAACACCCCAAAAGGTGACACCTGGCAATTTACCTGCAAGAGGAAACTTCCACACGAGGAAGCTCTTTGAGAAGTGTCACTATGATCGACGAAAAGGGTCGATAAACTACTATCCATGCAAGAGATATTTTTATAGTGGTGTCAACTATTTATATTATTGAAGACTTTTATACAATAGCCACATTTCTTGTATTACTTAAGTTTATCAATAAAGTGAATCTTACACAATCCTACACAACATTTGGGAACTTAAAATTTTCATTACAACATTATCTGTATCTATAAATAAAATCGAATAGCATACAATCAGATATATATTTGGCACTATATTAAATTAAATTGCTTATAATTGAAACAAGTTTACATTACTAAGTTTACATTATTATTGAAAAATTGTTACAAATTCTCTATATTCCTTAAATTTCATGATATGTTTATAATTGTAACTTGTATAAATATAATTTTTTCATTTAAAAGATTCTTAATCTTATATATATAATATAATTATTATTATTCTATACATTCTGAGATGATAGTAATATTTTTTTAAATTACGTATTATATATATTTTGTATTAATACAAAATTTAATAAAAGTAGAACTTGTCACATAAGTATTTTTTCCATATTCAATCAAGTTAACTACGTTGTTATTTATATAACCAAGTGATGTACTTGAGAAAGATGGTAGATAGCATTTCATTTAAGTTAAGACAAATTCAAATACCACATAAAAATATAAGCTTATTTGTATTAATCTACTTATAATATTATTAAAAAATGTTTTTTAAAAAAAAATTATTATAGTTTTATAGATGAAAGAATTGTTGTTAAATAAATTAAAAGTTGATTTATTTTAATAGCAATTTATTAATAACAATACACAACTGAATAAAAGTATACGAGTACATTGAGACGCTGTCTCGAGGTTTGTTAAACACGAACAAATTTATAATTTCATAGAAGAATTACAAAAAGGCAAAAGTCTTCTACCTCCATACATGCAAATAAAGTAAATAGTAGGATAATAGTAAGAGTAGGAACTTTTACGAATTAACGCTAAGGGCTGATAAGTAATTCGCCTGAATAATAGGCAGGGATACACAGGGCTTTCCCGACAGGTAATATTAAGGAAATAAAATACTATATTTTCATTTTACAAATTCAACAAAAAAAATAAATCTATTTACATAATTTATATTACATATTGCTATTTATAATAATATACAATGTGTATATATTTTATTTTGAATAAAAAATCATTATATCTGTATAAAAATATTCCTTGTTTTATTACTGATTAATTAACATAAAATAATACGTCTCCATTTATTAGCTATTATTTACTATTCACTTTTAAATGAAATATATCAAATATTCCAAGTTTATATTAAAAAAAGTTTAATTATAATATTTCGAGCAAATATTTCTAAACACAAATTAGTAATTTAAAAAAAAAAATCAAGAAATATTCTAAAATATAATGCATTATTTTATTACTGATAAATATTTTCCAATTTTCAAATTTCTTTTATTTAGAAATACAATTTTAAAAAATGTATTTGTACTGTAAAAAATATATGTAAAAATATATATAAAATATATGAAATATTTTGTGGAAAAAATACTGTCAATTATATAATTTCTGTTTCTTAAATTTCTATTTTAAATTACGTACAAGATATTTTATTGTAAAAAAAACATAAAGCTTGATCAAAAATCGAAATATGAAAAAAAAAATTTTGAATTTAAATGTCAATTCTATTATTATTGAACTCCAAATAGGTAACAATTTAATAATGAAGAAAATAATCTTTTAAAAATTGATGAATTTTATGCAAATTAGTGAGAATACCTTAGTTAAGAGAAAAAGTTATAAAACTCACATAATAGTAACGAACGTGATGCATTGAAGCTGTCGTTCCCTTCTACGACGTGAGTAAAATTGATGAGAACCATCAACATAAAAAGATACCAGTTGTAACGAACTCAATTTGAAGTATCCGTTGGTCAATGGAGTTTTTTCCGTCATCATATTTTCACTTATTCTTTTACTTGTATTAAAAAACGAATAGTTTTAACCAAATTTTAATCGAGAAGTTAAGAATTTTACATTAATTAATAAACGTTTAAAAATGGTATCGTTTAAGAATATTTTTATATAAAACTTTATTGACAAAATTTGATTTAAGTATACTTCAATATATTTCAATATACAATATTATTTATTCTTAATTTTATCATGTAAGAATTTAATACAAATATTTGTATGAAATTATATAATATGCAAGTACCACACGCTCCATTATCAACGAGTAATTATTAACAAATATACAATTTCTATTTAAGTAATTATAAAATTTATTCATGAATTCGAACAATCTTTTCAAAACTAATGCTACAACATGTATAGTTGGTTATTTTTCAAACATTAATATTAAGTTATCCGTAATATTTTAATACCTAAGCCAAAAATATATATAACAATACAAAATTGTGTCTTTATAACTTAAAAATTAATTTTAGCATTATTTAGACGATTTTAAAATAATTCTTTTTATAATCATTAAAAACTAATTCTTTTTAATCTATAAAATAAAATTATTATTTTTTACATTTTAAATATTTTTATAATCTTTTCTGCGTAAAACATATTGTCAGAAACAATAAGATTACCTTACAATAAATTTTTTATATATTTTAAAAAATTTATTAAATTATAAAAATATTAATTAACTAATTTAAGTAATTTAATAAACTGCTATAGTTAATTTACTTAATTGTTAAATTACTCAAAGAGTGAAAATTAAAATTCTCTTTTATCTTTATAAATATCGAAATCAAATTTATTATGATTGGAATCATTTTTTATAAATTTCTTCATTGGTGTATAATAAAAAGATGATAAAATTGAAGAATCTTACCCGTACATTAAATTATTTTCTAATTTTTGCTAACTGTGCTTTAATACTTGCACGTAATTCAACGACTGCTCTGAAAAAAAAAATCCGAATCCTCCAGCGTGAATGAGTTTATGTAACATCATAGGAAAGTCTCGATGTTGACGCCATGTTATACTAAAGTATTATGCTCTAAATATTTAAATATCCTATAAATTTGTATATAAAAAACTTCTTTGATTGATCTAAACCGTAAATAAATTGCTAATAAACTACATCATAATAATACATTTTATCAAGACTTGGCATAATTAAATTTTAATTATTGAAAAAAAAAAAAAATTACACAATGATAATATACATTATTCAAGTTTAAATAATAATATTAATAATAATAAGTTATAATAAAAAGTTTGTTTATACATTTTATTTATATTTTTTTAATTGAAAGTATAATATTAATATGTTTAAACGAGTGATAATTGTTCTCATTACGAATAATTAAATATAAAAGAAAATTGAAATAAAGAAAAGATATATCTAAACAATTAGATAAATATATATTACATTTTTAAAAAGGCTTTCTAAATTTTTAATAATATAGCTATCGTATTAATCTAATTTTAAATATATATATATATTTAAAATTAAAATACTGTACATTAAAAAAATGTTGATATAATCAATCATAAAATTAATAATGAATCGTATAATGAATGAATATGTATATATATATATGTGTGTGTGTACAATATTATTATGAATAATCTGTACTCATACAAAATATTATTTAAAAAATACTTCTTTGCTTTAAAAACATAATACTATGTCTTTCAGATTTGATTTATAAAAACAATAATTTATATCTATATATGCTAAATAATACATCTGCTAATTTATTTTTAAATTTATTTTTTACAAAACTATGTAATGCTATAAAAGTACAGAAGAATAGTGCTTAGAATTGTTCTTTCTAAATTAAACTTTGAAATATATATAAATTTTTTATTTTTAAGCTAAAATAAATTTAAGCTTATATGCTTGATAATATAAATAACAGTATGTAGTCTATCACAAAAGTAAAAATTTAACGAAAAATGTATCTACCACATAATAAATCAGTTCATAAATATTGATAGTTTTTTACACAATTTTAATTATTTTTCAAAGTAATTGGCGATTAATACTTAACCAATATACTTACATAAAAGTAATACAAACACAACATTGAAATCGCTTAATTTTACTCCTGTGATTATGAGAAACGTTGGCCATTTTTGAGTAACCATGTTTTCTAAATTTTACTAGTACTGTTTTCTCTGTGGGCTGATGCATTTTAAATAATTAAATTTTTCGCCTAAGATGCACAAGTAACAAATAAAAATGGTATTATAATCTTAGTCATATTCTTAATTTACAACACAACCGTACTAATAATTGATTTAAATTAAATTCATAATTATAAATTTTTTAAGTTAGTTACAATAAATTTTCAAGATGTAAGCAAGCTAAAATTTGAAACACTTAAAGAAAATATCTTCAATAATAATAAAAAATATAGTGATGTTATATCGTAAATTTTAAAAAATTATTAATACAACTCTGTAAAAAATTTCTCAGTATAATGAAAAAAAAATTATAATTACCAAATTATTCATATTTTTTTAAATCAACTTATCAATTAAATTAATATAAAAATATCATTACCCATTATAATATAGAACTTAATATTAATTAACAATTTTCTATAATTACCCTTTAAATTACAAAATATTTAAATCAAAAACAATTAATAATTTCATGTTATGTATTTTTGTTAATCGACGTACATCGAAGTATTTAATATACATTTTAGTTGAAGAATTTTATAGTAATGATTTTAAACTTTTAATATATCAAAAGTTAAGAAATGGGTGACATAACAAATTTATCCAATTTCACTAGACGTACAGATTCTTAAATAATGTAATATTTTAAATCAAGTAAAATTATATCAATATTTTGTTATTTATTAACTTTTACTGAAAACTTTTTAAAATTAAATACACAGTTAAAATATAGTTATTATTTTTTGAAAATTTTGTAAAAAATTTTGAATTTGCAGAATTAAACAAAAATTATTATTCATTAATAATTATGGATTATATTAATATTTTTAAGATGTAATATTTCCAGTAATTAAATTCTTACTTTAAAAAAAGAATAACAAATATTTTTTTCCTTACTAATCAAACAGAATTTTAATTTTTATTCTTTTAAAACTTTTATTTGCAATGATGTTTCGAATGTTCATCACAATATATATTGTCGTTACATATGATTTATACAGTTGTATTTTTAAATATTTATTGAATATTCGTTAGAATAGTAAATCTTTGTAATACAGTTTGTAAATTTATAAAAAGTTAGAATCAATCAGTGTACGATTATTTTGACCGATATGTGTGCTTACAAACGTGAAACTATTTTCATTACGTAAGTTGCAGCGAACGCATGCAGTTCTGGGGCTACTGTAATATGAGAATAATATACACTTATACTTCATCGTAGCTCACGAATGTATTTCAGTATGATAGAGTTACAATTACATTATTTATAATTTACTTTAACTTAACTATTTACAAATAAATCATTAAGTAAGGGCAAAAATAAAAATAATGTAAATTTAGTATTAGAATGTATTATGAAAAATTTACTTTAAATTTCCCAACTCTAAAACATAGCCAGTTATTTATAATATTTCTATCTTAAATGTATACTATAATCAAAATCAGAATATTAAAAGAAAAATTACAAAATTATTCTTTGATTTTTTTAGCTAAATATAATGGAAAATCTGATTTATGAATAAAATAATCAGTAACATTTGAATGTAAAATTTAAATGTGTTTCATTAAAATCAATGATCTTTGGAATTTAATGATTTAAATTTTTTATTGGATCATTTTTTGAAAACAATGATTAAATTCACAGATGGTTTATAAGTAAACAAATTTTTTAATAAAAACAGGAATAAGTACCAACTATGACAAAAACAATTGTCAGATTTTCAATGAAAAATAATACATTTTATAGAGACTACATATTTTAGAATACCGATTATTCATTATTGCTCAGCTATAATTTATCTATCACATACAATAATTTATAATTAAAAAATAAAAAATTGATCAATTACGTATATTTATAAATTTTATAAAATAGTTAAATTATTCAAAAGTTACACTACTAAGCTTGGTTTATAATTTAATTGGTACCAAAGTATGACGAAAGCACCTAATAGTATACAGACAAAGCGGTGTCTAAATTTTTTTCTTGAGACACTAGATCGACACCTTTTTTGTTCAAGATTGTAGCAAAAGACGCTATGGGGAAAAATTACTTATATATAGCAAAGAGACATCTATTGGTTGTCTGCAGATTCTGTTTGTCGTTTTAAGGTAAATAAATACATTGACTTAGATTGAAAACAAGCGCATAATGTATGCAAATATAAGTGTGGGAAGAACAGATTATTGGGTTATTATTAATTATTTATTATTATCATCATTATTATTATTATTATTATTTAATATTTATCATGTTTATTAATAATATATTACAATATTGTATAAGTATAATACGAATAACATTAAATACTAGTACAATAAATTACCTAAAATTGAAATCTATGTAACAATTGTGTATAAAGATTTATGTTTTTTATGCAAAAACTATCCGAAAAATATTTCAAAAGTAATTAATACATAGTCATCGGTGTACTTCTTGGAACTATTATGATAAATGTTGTTAAACATTGAGGAATATATTCATGCCAATGCTAAAAATTTTATTTTAGAGATGCGTTGCTATGCCAAGTGTGGTAGTACTATTGTTTAGTATTATATTGAGAGTAGCCTCGAATAAGGTACGCTGCAGTTTGCAATTCAGAGCGATCGATCGCCGAGTGTCGTTGCCTCTTTTTATTCATGTTTTCTTTTTGGTATACATTCATAATTTACACATAGACACCTCACTTCTCCTCCTTGGATGCGCCCTGGCGTATGGGTACGTAACGCTCCGTGTTGAGTAGCCATTCTTCTTTCAACTGGCGAGATCTTCTCCAGAGCGTCTTGCCTCTCCTGTCCAGGCTGGATGTCCCCGTTCGGGGCGTCTCCCTCGTAAATCGTACCTGAATTTGGGTAATTTGGTAATGCCATGAATTTCGGTGTCCGGAGCATTCTGCGACTTCTTCCGTCGCCCAGGTTTCCTTCTGGCGTTTGTAAGTGGGTCTCCTATTGATGTCTTTGACCCGCGCGGAATACCGGGAATGGAAACCGCCTCGTATGCGGACGTCCCTCCTGTCGTGGACCCAAGTTTTATGTCGTTGATGTGCAGTTTGATTGCTCTTCCCTCGAGTCGGTCGATGATGTAAACGTCGTCACTGTGTTTCTCCGCGACCCGAAAGGGCTCCGCCCATCTTGGGGCTAGACTGGCGTTGAAACCGGTAATCGCGTAGGACAGCAGGTGATTCTTGATATACACGGAGTTGCCCAGCGCCAGCATCTTGGGACTCTCTGGAACTCTGAAAGGCTGTGTATTTCCTCGCTCGGTCCGTTAACGGGATCTGTCAGTATCCGCTCCGCAGGTCTAGTATCGAGAAGATGGTCGCCTCTCCCAGATCTTTGAGGACCTCGTGGATGACCGGTAGGGGTTGAGCCGAGTCTTCTGTCACGCTGTTCAGCCTTCTGTAGTCCATACAAAATCGGAATTTGCCATCCTTCTTGGGCACCATAACGAAAGGCGAGGAGTAAGGACACGACGTAGCCTCAATTATATCGTTCGTCAACATTTCTTTTATCTGTAGCTGTATTTCCTTCTTCTTTACTGCGGAATACCTGTATGGAAGTAGTCTGGACGACTTTTCATTCTTCAGGATGATGTGTTTGATGAACCGAGTTTGCCAGAAAGGGTCCGCTCTTGTCCAATACGTAACGGTGTCGCTCAACGAGGTCCTTAAAAGCGGGAACGTGTTGCTCCGGGAACTCATGTCTCACACCGGGCCACAAGTATGGTCCGTTGGTCGGGACCTCCTGGTGTATCTCGTTTTTTCGGGCTGTTGGCGGTGTTGTTGGCCTGTCCTGGACTTCTACTCCGGATGATGTTGTTTTCCACCTGAATCCTTTCTGCCAAAATCATTAGTTGTTCCATCGAATGCAGGGGGTACCCCCTGAATTCGGATCTTGATTGTTGAACAGGATTCGGATTATGGTCTCCTCTTTTGCTTCTGGCAGTAGTCGTAGGGCTAGGGGGTGCCGTTGTCCGAGGAATAGGGTGCTTGAGCAACTACTTGTAACGCTTCCAATTTATTTGAAGGTTCTGATACATTACCCACCAGGTCACTGATCCTTCCTCAAGGCAACGTGACGCGAAATGGACGCGTTGCCGTTCATCGAACGAAATTCGCAGGGAGATACGACTCACAGTCGTTAATAAATACCTCCAGGTCTTCGGTTTGGAGGTCATAAAATTCTGGAGGTACCAGGGTCCAGGCCGTCGGTATCAATTATTATGTGGCGTCTCTCGTCGCGGGGGCCAATTGCCGTTTTGAGATGGTGTGTGAACCTCTGGTAGGCTGCTGCTGTTCCATGTGAATAACGTACCCTCCGAGAAGGCCTGCACCAATTATGTTGTGACGCGCCTTGGGGTAAGGGTCGGTATCATTGTGGTGTTTTTCCGTGATTTACTAACGTGGAGTCGCCGGCGATACCTTGTGCGGTGGCTGCTGGAGCGTTGACGAGGCCTGGTGCAGTGATGGTGGATTGGGCGCCACCAAGTGTTGTTGTCATACTCTCGGAAGTGCGCAGGTCAACCGTGGTCCGCAGACTTGCCCTCGTCGACCTGGCCGATGCTGGTGACAGGATTAGAGACCCGCTACTCATTTGCGTTTTTCCTGGCTCGTTTGCGCCTTCAGGTGCTTGTGCCCCACTTCGTTGGGCGCCAAATTGAGACTAGCCTCCAAGAAGGTATGACGCGGTTTGCGATTCAGAAGGAGCGATCGCCGAGCGTCGTCGCCTGTTCGCACGTAACTTCGCCCTGAGAAGGGCCGGTGGACTTTCGCCCTGAGATGGACGATTTGGGAGTCGTAGCTCAAAGGCGTGACTTCGAGGTGGTTCTTGTTGAAGATGGGAAAAGACAAGAAAAATAACAGCTTATACTATTTGTGAAAATATCGGGTTAGAGAGAAAGAGATCTCGAGTGCATCTGGCCTTGTTGATTGTCTGTCCCTCTGTGTCTTCTGCTGGCGACTTCGGGTCCTCTTATACTTTTCCATCAAGCTCCGCCGCACCAATCGGACTTCGACGCCCGGCGGAAAAACCTGGAGGAAAACTCCGGTCGTCCAAACGACGCAGGCCGGCCCATCGGAACCTGCATCTGTACGTGCGTGCGTGTGTATACACGAGCGTATGTCTCCCTTGCGCGTGTCAATATAGTAATATTGAAAAAGTTATATAAATAGCATGAAAATAGAACTAAGTTAACAGTACTTTTAGTAATTATAATTTTTTAGTTTTCTTTTAAGCCATAATTTTTTGTTTTATTAAATTAACCTTATTTCAATATACGTAAATATGTAAATTACATTAACAAAAAAGTGATATTATATTGAAAAATATTATATTAACCCCTGAAATGTTTTATAATTATTAACTTTGAATAAATTATAAACAACAAAAATTATAATGTTTAGAAATTCTAAATTCAAGCCATTGTTCTTGATTTGGAACATACATTTCAGCAGGCATTCTTTCTAAGCCAAATGATTCAAGAGATTCATTTTCACTGATTCTTTTATCTAAAATATTATAATCAATATATTATGAAATAATTAATTATTCTCTTATTTATAATTAATGTAGAAAGATAGTGCACAAAGTAATTAATTATATTTCTTTAATAATAAATACTTACTAAGCTTTTTATTCATTGATATTGCTTCTCCAGAATGACGAAGAAGTAATCGCCCAACTCCCTCACACCTTCGTAATACTTCATTTTTTAAGAGATGTTGTCGAGTTTTTTCAGAAATTATAGTACAATTGGAAACCCACGTTAATATATAAGAAAAATCAGTAAGTAATTGCGTTGCACCCCATTCACTAAAAATATAATTTAGTTGAAATATTTATATTGAAAATAAATTCTTATTGAGTATTTTTACCTAAATCTTAACTTATGTATATATATATAATGTAACCATGATTCGCACATTATTTGAAGAATCATATTGGATGTTTCAAAATCTTCCGTTACTTCTAAAACTGGAAGTAAGATTCGCTCTAAAAATAATATTTAAAAGTAATTTTTTTTATTTAAAATCAATTTCATTTTTATAAATAAAAAACTAAAAATATAATTTTAAAGTAGATGTTAAAAATTTACGAAAATAAGTTTCGACATAAAAATTTGGTCCAGGCGAAGATGTAATTGAGTTTTTTTTCCAATAAATAGATTTAGGAAGATACATATCAAGACAAGACAAACAGATTATTCTACTGAATTTCGCTAACATTTTAATACACACAACAGGAGCGTCCTAAAAACTAATTTATTAGCAATCATACGTATAGATTTATTAATAATATTTATTATAAATTTTATATAATTTATTACTTCCAGTAAATGTATGTTTGTTTTAATTTCCGAAACAACTTTCATTCGCATTTTTGAACAAACATAAATTTGAATATCTTTTTTCTCTTCTACCAATTCATTTATGTGATCTGCAAGCTAATATAATTTTATATAATGTAGTAATGAATGTAGATAATTATGAAATATTTTATTTTAAATGTTTTCATTCATTACTTTATATTCAAAAGCAATTATCATATGAAATATGCGTATCGTTGACAAAGTTTTAACTTAGTTCGGATTTATTATTAATTTAATCTTCAGAATTAGTTGTACGATTTAAATTTATCAATTAATAATAATAATAAATTTATATTAAATTATTAAATATAAGTCTAAATAAATTACCTTCAAATGTGATAAATTATCGATGCAATTAATAATGTCACCTTTGACCATGAGAAAAAATACTTCTAATTCCCAAGTATGAGCTATCATTTTGGACTCCAACACAGCCCACAATCGCATGATATGTATTGAATGATCCATTCGATGGAGGATAAGAATTTGTTCCGAAAAAGGAAATTCAATTACTGATGTTCCCATAACTCCTTGTTCATTAATTTCACATTCATTGCTAAGTGTTGTCAAATGCTCGAATACATCAACGAACTTATAGCCAGTATCAGTACCCTTGGTCATCGAACTTCTCGAGTTCTTGCAAATTTTATAAATTATATTAATTATATTATAATCAATTGTTGTCAATAATTTTACACATTCAATATTTTTACACCAACAAAATTTTAGTATAATTCTAATAAATTTACTTAAAATTCCAATGTTTTTTTATTTTCATTAATTTTTAGTGAGTTTATCAATGTATCTCTTTAGTTATACGCAAACCATTTTTTTATCTGTTCAGATATTTATTGAAATAAAAATTGTATAATACGCGACTATTTGCCGGGCTATCGGAGCAAGCGTAAACCAAAGAAAAATACAAAAATATTAATAAAACACAACTCAAAAAGAAAGTCTCGATTCGGTTCGTCCAATACTTTTAATGATTATATCTAGAGCGATCGTCTGCTTCAAATAGAAATCAGTTCTGCAATTCGGTCTTTGTCGATATATGTTACATTTTTTGATTGCATACATTTTTTTTCATAATGTTACATTTATTTTTTTATTCTTACTACCTGTCAATGTCATGATGCCATAAGTCTCAAGCATTGCATCATCGCTTGCGAGCTTATCAATATTTATATCTCGATATCATACATGACAATATATTATCGTTAAAAGACAAAAATGAAAAAAAAAAGTTACGTAAAATTATAATTGCACACTAAATACATATACATTTATAAAGGAATAAGATTGTACTTTTGATACAGCAGTTGAAATTTTTGACTGGCAGTCAAAAGCAGCTATATAAGCCAGTCGAAAAAATTGATCCCAAATCGTAATTGTAACATGACGTCTAAGTGCATCACAAAGAGTTTGAAGAGATGGCCTCATACATGATGGAACTACACATAATTTTATTAAATAGTCAACATTTAATAGAGATAAAATTAAAAATGAAAATTCTGAATTAAAATAATTGAAATTAATGTATAAAATTAAGTTTGATTAAATTTTAATATAAACGTATAATAAATTGATTTGTATTAATATTTTAAACTAAGTTCAGTATAGTTTAAATTTTTTTATTCAATTCTAAATTGAATGTTATTTTATTTGTTCTATTGAATTTTTTTTCTTTACTATTAATTGAAGAAAATCAGTTCAATTATTGATTATATCAATTATTTGCAAATTATTTATTATTTTTAAATCAACAATAATAATTAATTTTTGAAACTAAAAATGAATAAGATTCAGAATTTCATGAATTTTACCATCTTTTCTTTGAATGAATTTTTGTAACCAATTCTTTAAATCTTGCGATCCACAACTATATTGTAAAGCTAAAGCATCGTGTAACCACCACAAAACTGTATGATCTAATATATTAGATACTGAGTTCAAAACTAGTTCTTGATAAAATTTTGCTATTTTTTTTATTGTAGTTTTTCGTACTTTTATTTCATCTATTAAAATAAAATATTTTGCTTATTATACAATAATAAATATTTTTAACAATTGTTTAATTACAGATAATAATAAACTAATGATAGTAAAATAAATAAATTAGATAAACCATTGTAATGTTTACTCCATTGTGTACAAATTTAAATACAGAAATATGAAATTGATTGTATATGTTTAATGTATTATTTAAATAATATTAAAATATTTTATTTGAACATAATTCAATTTTTAAATAATTTCCTTTGAATTTAATATACATAAAATTGAAAGAAATAGAAAATAACAATGTCAGACAGAAAAAAAAAATATAATACAGACCCAAAATTCAACAAAAGCACTTGATAATAGATTATAAAAAAAATAATTTAATTTTTATTAAATTATTAAATTGATAAGAACTAAAGATAAATGATGAAAATTTTTAAAATCAAACAAATTAAGCTCATAAGAACCTCGTTATGACTATATTTTTCTATTGTTCGTCCTAATATGTAAGCTGATAGCTCTAAAATTTAGTAAGAAAAAATATTTAATCTTAAATGCATAACTCTTAAAAAATTTACTAGAAAATTAACATGCAAATTAATGTGTAAAAAATGTTCTACAAAAAATTTTCAATATCTAATTAGGGTGGCCAAATTGTACCTACAATTCTATCTTAATCATAAAAATATAATAAAGAAACAAATGAAAATGACAGCTTCTGATGAATCAAACAATAATTTTATACAAAACAACCATCTGTTGGTACTATAGGTCTTAAGAACCTTTGGTACTATTTTCAAAATTATATTTTTTAAGTTATCACAAAGCATCACAAAGATTACATACTTTATAAACATTTAAACATTGAATTTTGACATATCAAAAATAATTTCTAAATAATGTACTTTATTTTGTTTATCTAAAAACTATTGAGTATATAATTTAAAATACAAATATTAAGTTCTTTAGCAATTAATATTACACTGGAACCATAGCATTTTTACTATAATGAGAAAAAAAAAAAAAAAAACTATTGACTATTGTTAATAGCAAACAAGTGACCAACAAAAGGGAAATCGGAGAGATGAGGTTTAGAGCCGAACAAATTCTAAACGCCAATAAAAAGAAAATGTTTTATACTTTTTGAACAATTTTCTCAAAGAAATCTATATTAAATAATTTATTCAAGAAATTATATCTTCATTTATTAAATATATTTTTACTATCAGGAAGATTATAATAAAATTTTTTATTTTTTATTTTGAATTTATTAAACTTAATTGAATGTGAACAATATAAATATCTCTTATACCCACGAATGAATAAATAGTTTTAAATAACTTCGAAAACTTTTAATATTGTTTGATATTCTTGTAGTGAACAAATTTCATTAAAAAGCATAAATATTAAATTGTAAGACATCATTATAGAATATTCTATTTTAATTTACAAACCATTTTCAATTTTTGTAGCATCAGTATTTAATAAATATGGAGAAACTACCTTTATAACTTCAAGTAATCTAACAATTTGTTTATTTTGAGAGTTTAATAAAATATGTATGCTTTCCACATTGAAAGTTTCTTCGTGAGAAATCGCAGTATTTATAACTGAATACTTCAAATGTTCTGTAAGAGTGCTAAACAAAAATTTTATATTTTTTAAATTACCTTATGAATATATTAGAATCACAGTTACAATTATAATAAATAATTAGTGCAATTTTTTATTAAAATAAAATATATAAAGTCAAATTTTAATCAATTATAATAAAATTAAATCCATATAAATACAAAATTTACAACAGAAAAATAAACATTTGTTTGATCGTGATAAATCATAATGATGATAAATATCATGGCCATAATATTGTGTCATATAGCAATTGCAAAAATAATATACTTACCGATAAATTTCAATACTTGAATTTTCAGAAATATCCATATCATAACTAGTACTAAATATTATATCACTGTTCCCAATATTAGAACGATAATTTTTAAAAAGGTAATCAATAAGTTCATGACAGCGTTCTTCCGTTTGATTCTCGACTAAAATCTAAATTTTATAATTATAAAATATTTCAAATAATTTTAATTTAATGTTGAATATAATTTAAATTTTGAAGTGTCTTACTTTTAATATCCGAGCAATTGAAAAATGTTTTAATGATTCAAACATGTTTGGGCAGTCATTATAAAATACATGTATAATTGATTCAGATCCATTGTGATTTAAATTTACTAATTCATTATAAATATTAATTAATCTATAAAAAAAATTTATAAATTATAAATATTTTATAAATAAAATTTTTTAAATTTTTGAATGCAGTAATATTTTACTTGAAAATGATCATAAGATGTTCATCATTCATATAATTGATTGCTTTATTAATTACATTTTTCGTGTATCTGGCGACTATATTAAGATTTTTTTTTAAAATGAATATTAAATATTTTACTTTATATTTCAAAATAATATTTTGTGTTATTGATTCTTCTGTCATTATTTTAAATTTTCTAATAATCCACTCTATACTTCTTATAAAATTTTTCAATTCCTAAAAATATTTGTTTTTTTCTTTATAATAAATAAGTAATAATAATAATGTATACTTTTTTAAAAAATTAAATTAAATATATCAATAATTTTATCAAAAATACAAAAATATTAAAATAAGAATTTTTATCTTTTATTAACAATTTTGTTTTACTTTACTTCAATGACAGGAGTTTTTGAAACCTATTTTTATATCCTAAAAATTATTAAATATATCTTTAAGTAAAAATATTCTTAAATTATAAAAAAAATAATCTGAATGAAAAATATAGTATATTATAAGAATATAAAAACGTAAAAAAAGAGAAATAAATAAAAGTAAAAAACTTATATATAACCTACACTTGGATCATAGAAATCGGCTTTCATGGTGTTTTTCACGTATTGAGCTGTTTGGCACTTAAGTTTATTCATTTCCTCATTCAACAATAAAGAATCTTCAAAAAATTTCACAAGATCAATCGAACCGTGAGGTAACCACTTGCAAATATTTGCTCTGTAATTAATATTCATGTTTATGATACAATAATAGTTGTTCTGCATTTATTTTGTCCTTTTTACAAATCTTTTGAATTTGTTTGTTCATATATAGTCTTTGTGTAAATCATGTTTGATCTAAAGAAAAAATTAGAAAAAACGTGTATGACTAACTAAAATTTCATTAAATTATATTTAAATTAATTAAATTAAATTTAAAAAATCATGGAAATATATTTATGTTTGCAAATAAGTTTTATTTATTCGAATTATTATATTTAAATGTATATCACTTTTATATATTTATTTGATACATCAATGGGCTCCGCCATTTCTTGTATTTTCGAATATATTTATTAGCTTGTGAAAGAAATGAAATTGGCCGTAAACAAAACTTGACCGATTTTCAATTTCAATATTCAATGATGTTAAAAAGAAATTTATATTTATACTTTTAAAAAGTAAATTAAAATTATATATAATATAAAGTATTCTACTTATCATAGATTCATAGAAATATGGTAAACTACTGTACATGCAATTTTCAATTATTTTACAATTAGCATACAAATTTATATAACATGTATATCTACTGATTCAAAGTAGTTTTTAACTCATGCAAAAATTTAATTTTCATGATATTTATTTTTAGTTTATAAATATTTATCTATAAAGCTATATGAAAAATTATTTAAATTTATTCCATTCATTGTATATAAAATTTATTATATTTTATCTATAAAAAAAAATAAAACAATTTTCTCTTGAAAAATAGAAAATTTACAATACCAAAAAATTCTTTTTCACGACAGCCAATATATATTAATATGAAAAAACTTCTATATCTTAATAATGGAGTAAAGTGGTTTTAACAGCATTTTTGTTATTCCCGAGTCATCATAAACTAGCGGTTGTCAAGGAAATGCTTAGGTTTGACGTAGTCATATTTTCAAAGAATAGTATTTATTATAATACAAGTGGATTAAATGTTTGATACATTTATTACACTATTTCCATAAAAATCTTAATATAATAGAATTATTATTATTATAAATAATCTCTTTTTTATTATATAATACTTACGTATTGGTAATTAATAGAATAATAAAAATTAAAAAATAAAAAAAAAAATATGTATTGTAATAGAGATCATAGTATTAAATGAAACGCAGAAGTTTGATTTATAATATAAAATATTTTAATGAAAAAATTTAATGCTATTTACAGTTAACACTGTACAAAACTTATTTGAAAATAAAAATAAATGAATACTAAAAAAATTAAAATAATGTAAACTCTCATAAAATACAATTTATAATTAATAAAATTATAAATCTTTACAAATCTAAAGATACACTCACAATCTTGCTAAATCATGAAAACTAAATAATGTATTTTCCACATCAAGCTATTCACAAAATTGGATACAAAGAAATTTTATTGATTCTCAAATCTCTATAACGCCTGATGAAATATTTGTTTAAGCAACGTGTACATAATAATTGTATATTAATTTAAATTTTTCTTTTATCACTCACTTGAATCTTACACTCATTATATAATATTAATTAATAAAACAATTTGAACGACATTAGTAATAAAATATTAGTAGCGACGCCTTTCCTTCGTTCGGACGCAGCGACCGAACCGTTCCTACTCTGGTTTCAAGGTATAAATACGACTGCATGGCCCTGTTGAAGCCAATCGTGCATTTCCGACTCATCCTTGACAGCTAACTTGGTGACGGAATGACAAAGCCAAAGCATTGCGAGCAACTACTGCTAGGTGCGCGATTTCGTGGCCTGCAACCAGTAGAATTGTATTTTGGATTTCCTCTATTTCCCCCCCCCCTCTCCCTTACTTAAATACTAGATGCGTGGAGGACTGGTTTAACACAAAGGTATGGTTTCCGCTTCTCCACCGTACCGCCGTAAATGTGTCAAGCTCTTAGTATGTGTGTGTCTGACTATATATGTACGTGTAATATTGTATTATTTATAGTATGTGTGCGATGAATGCACGCTACGAATATTTTAAAGCTTTGACTATTAACCGTAAGAAGCTCATGCTGATAAACTGTGAGTCAACCGTGACTTCCTCCTGCGTGTATTTTGTATCGTATTCAATTCGCGATATTTTGTTTATTCTGTTCTTCTTTTAGAATATATTGTTTATATATCTATATATTTGGGCAAACCTTATATTATTAGCATTAAACAAATACATTTCGTACGTCAAAACAATCTGTCTTACTAAATTTACTCACCCTCTAACATCCCTCGCGAGCTCTTATGCGATGAGCGAATCTGGACGCGGAATCAACTTTTACAACATATAAAAGATAACAATAGAGTTATAATTTGTTTAAATGATTATATTAATTGAATGAAGTATTGGTAATTATCAATCGATAACATATAAATGTATTGAAGTAATTCAGATGAAATCGCAGATAACGATGATGTGGAGAAAATTTATGAGGGGTTAGAAGGAAGCAGCAAGACTGTGATATCAGCACAACAGAATTCAATATCATTTATCATCAATACCAACTCTCTTTTGGCTCTCTCCTTTTGATTTTTTGGGCATTTTTCAAAAGGTTTATGGATGTAACGACACAAAACCGCGTGTCGTCATCATAACCTCCCGACACAAACTGAACCGCGCATGCGCCGCTGCTGCAAGCGGATTGGCCAAACAGCTACAGCTGGGCCAGATCGGCGAACTTGCGTGATTGGTCCCCGTCGGATGCGCAGCCCCGTGAGTTGTACATCTCAGCACAGCATCCGACGGCGGCGCGAACCGAGCATGCGTGGGGGGCGGTGCAGCGACTATAAATACCGTTGCATCACTATGCTCGGCACGATTTGATGTCGAGTACTCGCAGATCTTTGTATCAGAGTAATCAGGACAAATCGTACGAAGTCGCTTTGCCGAGCATTGGAGTTCATCCGCATTGCCGGATAAAATTATACACAACAATCCACGTCACCGTCTACACGCTAAATTAGAATGCTAATTTATGCACGTTAAGCCTCGAGAAGGATTCGCGACGCGAATCGTGGATTTTTGCACTCCGTGCTTCCGATTGTCGCGCCGGACTTATACATACTGAATATTTTTCCAGATCAGCTGTCCAGGCCGACGCCAGCGCCATCACCACCAATGCGACGCACGGGGAAACTAATGAATTCGTTATATGCATGAATAAATGATTTTAATAGTAAATACCTCTATTTATTTCACGCCTCTCCCCCTTACGGATCCTGGAACCGACTACGAGTAAGGGGCTGGGGAGAAAAGGATTTACCCACGGCGGTAAAAATCGTTACATGGATAATACCAGAAACTTGTGGAAAATTGTACTAACATCAAAGAAAAATTAGTTTTTATATAAAATAGACTAGTATTAAATCTAATTGTATGTAATCATTGTAAAATTTAAAAATTTCCAAATTATTATGGTGCAGGGCACTTTTTTATGATACAAACCTTCTGTCACCCGTCTGCGTTTGTTTCCAGCTCTCTTGTTTAAAGTTTGTGTCCCTAATTTTTATCTTGCTTGATTTGTTCCGTGATATTGCTGAGTTGTTACAAATGAAGCAGGAAGGTCCAAGCTTAAATGCGAAAAGTGGCAACAAACAACCCTGACATAATCCGAATTATAAAAATGAGCGCCCTGCGCTTTCAATATTTGATAATGTTTAATTTTTCATTAATTATTCAAACTTTTATTACATATACTTGTATTCAATTAAGAAACTTATTTTTCTATTATAAAAATTATTTATTTATTAAAATTATAAAAAAAATAAAGAAATATAAAAAATAACGTTAAAAAAATCCCCCTCCTATGTACTTTTTAATGAATTGAAACTGCTAATCCGGTACACATTTTAGTGTTACTGTTTTACGAACGCATATAACTATGTTAAAAGTTCTTTCCCAAAAAATAAGTGAAATGCATTAGTGTACATGTAAAAATTAAAAGTAAAAGTGTTACGGAATAACAATTTCAGATTTTGTTAATTAATTTAAAAGTTCATTACGGATGAAATGATTATTTTGATTCTGTGTATTTTTGGTAGTGTAAAGTATATAAAACAGATTTTAGTATTATAAAATCTATTAATTATATAAATATATGACATCGCGGTAAAAGGAATGGAAAGGGGAGAGGTACAGAAATTGGGTGTAAGAAAGTGGGCAGAGAATTTAGTGGTTGAGAAGCTGGGGGCAAAAGAAGAGATCATAAGCGCATGGCAAAGCGGAAGAGCAATTATAATAAAGATGAAGAACAAGGAAGCCAGGGATAAAGTATGGGGGGAAAGGAAAAAACTGATGGGAACAAAAATCTTCTTGGACTTCGACTTGACGTACGAGGAAAGGAGGCAACAAGACCAGATAAGGGAGTGGGTGAGAAGGGCAAAGGCACTCGGAATATTCGCAAAAGTCGGGCTCAAGAAGGTGTATGTTGAAGGAAGATGGGAGAGATGGATGGGGGCTGAAAGAATGGAAGAGCGATGGAATTATATAAATAAAAAAATAAATAAGAAAAGAGAAACAGAAGGAGAAAAGAAAATAGAGAGAGAGAAAGAAGTGGAAGGTAAAAAAAGAACAGAAGACAAGGAAAATGAAGAAGAAAAGGAGACAATGGAAAGGAAAGAAGAAAAGAACAAAAAGGACAAACAGACAAATTTAACGGACACAAGGGACGGGCAATAAAAACAAAAAAGGAAGGCAGAAAAAACAGGACTGTACAAGAAAAGAAAAAGAAGAGACATGACGAAGAAAGGACGCAAGACAGAAAGAAACATCAACAAATAAAAACAAGAAAATCAGAAAACAAAAATGAGAAAAAAGAAAAAAGAAAGAGGAAAAAAGACGCAAACAAAAATAACAGGCAAAACGGAAACTTAGACATCATATTCTGGAATGTAGCTGGAATATGGAGAAAGGACACAGACTTTTGGAGATACATAGAAAAGATGGACGTAGTATGTTTGGCAGAGACATGGGTGGAGACAAAGGACGTGGAAAAGTGTAAAGAAAAACTCCTGAAAAGCATGATCTGGAAGATCATAGGTGCAAAAAAAGAAAAAAGGAAAGGGAGAGCAAAAGGAGGTTTTATAATAGGAGTAAAAGAGAAAGAAACGATACAAGTGGAAATGATAGGAAAAGAAGAAGGAGAGGGGCTCACGAAAACAAGGATAAAAGTAGACGAAGGAAAAAAGACGATAGATATATGGGGAGTGTACAATAACAACAATGACATGGAAATAAAGTGGAAAAAGATAGAAGAGGTGAGCTACAGTGGAGAAGTAGAATTACTTATAATGGGAGACTTTAACATAAGAACAGGGGAAGAAGGGAAAGTCATGGGATTTAGAGAAGAAAAAGAGATGAAAATAAGAAAAAGCAAAGACAAGAAAGTGGAAAAGGAAGGAAAGAAACTTGTAGACGAAATACAGAGGAAAGGACTGACTATAATGAATGGGACAACAGAAGGAGACGAAGAAGGTAAATTTACATACATCGGAGCAAGGGGGAGTACCGTGATTGATCTGGCAATCGCAGACGGAGAAATCAGAGACAGAACAGAAAAATTTACAATAGAAAAAAGAATAGATTCAGACCACCTGCCGATCAGACTAAAACTACTGACAAATGACAGAGACAGAAAGAAACACAGAAAAACAAAAAATACAACAGAAACAAAAAGAACGATAATGAAATGGGGAGAAAAAGAAATAAATAACTACAAGGAAAAGATGAACGGGGAATATAAAAAACAAGACGACAACAGAGATGTGGAAAAACTATGGGAAGGGGTCAAAGAACTAATAGAGAAAAACATAGAGAAAAAGGAGATTAAGATAAGGGCATGGAAAATAGGGGAAAAGAAATGGTATGATAGGGAATGCAGGAGTGGAAAAGGAAAAGCAAAGAAGGCCCTGAAAAGATGGAAAAAAGGAAAGGCAAAGAAAGAAAAATACATAGAAAAAAGGAAGATTCGGAAAGATGAAAGAATGGAGAAGAAAAGAAGAGGAAGAACTAAAAAAACTGAAAAATAAAGGACAGATATGGGACTACATTAACAGGGGAAGGAGAAAAAAAGAAAAGGGAGACGGAAATATAGAAATGAAGGCATGGGAAGACTATTATAAGAAACTACTGGAAGGGACAGAAAGAGACAGAGAAAGAGAAGAATCAGAAGAGACAAAAACGGAATAAAAACAAAATAACAGTGGAGACCAAAGAGATAAGGGAGATATGTAAAAAACTAAAAAAGAGGAAAGCCAAAGGTATAGACGGTATCCCGAACGAAGCATGGATACACGGTGGAAGGGAAGTGTTCATGAGATTGGAAGAAATAATCAAAGAAACTATGCAAACGGGGAATATTCTAGAAGAATGGAGGACGGCAATGATAGTGCCGATATATAAGAAGGGAGAAAGGAATAGACCCGAAAGCTACAGGGGGCTATCCATGCTGACTTCGGGATACAAGATATATACTGGAATTTTGAAAAATAGGCTCGAGAAAATGGTAGAAGATAGAAAATTACTTCCAGAAGGTCAGGCAGGATTCAGGAGAGGGAGATCCACAACAGATAATATATATATATATTAAACCACATTATAAGGAAAAATATCAAAGATAAGAAAGAGATATATATACTGTTCGTGGACCTCAAAGCAGCGTTTGATACTGTGAACAGGGAAAAACTGTGGGAAATAATGGCAAAACAAGGATGCGATACAGAACTAACGGACTTAATAAGAAAAATCTACAAAAGAACAGGATGCAGAATAAAAACAGAGAAGGGAATTTCGGAAGAGTTCTGGATCAACAAGGGCTTGAGACAAGGATGTAGTCTCAGCCCCCTCCTGTTTAACCTCTACATAGCGGGGATTGAAAAAGAGATGGAACAAGATAGGGTGGGAGGAGTTAAGTTAAAAGATAAGAGAATATGGTCTCTTGCATATGCAGACGACCTTGCTATGATAGGGGAGAGCAGAGAGGCTATGCAGCGAATGATGAGGACACTGAAGAAATTTCTGGAAAATAGAGAAATGGAACTAAATGCAGAGAAGACAAAGATGATGATAATCGGAAGGAAAAGGAAACATAGGAAGGAGAAATGGAAATGGAAGGGAAAAGAAATAGAAACGGTGGACAGGTTTAATTATTTGGACTTCGTATTTAGGAAGGATGGGAAGTACCATGAGCACATTAAAGAAAGGATATACAAAGGAAAAATTGCTGCAAAAAAGACATGGGGTCTAGCAGAGAGAAGGTGCTCAGGAGACTTTCAAGCCAAAAAAATGCTGTTCAACTACCTGGTAAAAGGGGTGCTGGAGTACGGTGCAGAGATATGGAGAGCGGAAGGAATCGACGAGATGGAGAGAATTAAGGCAGATTACATGAGGTGGACGCTGAGATTAGACTTTTGCACCCCCAGATACCTGGTATACGAAGAGACAGATGAAAACAAAATGAGTATAGACTGGGGTATCAGAACCCTAAAATACGAGGACAAAATAACGCAAATGGAGGAGGACAGATAGGTGAGGAAAGCTTATGAAGAAATAAGAGAAATACAGAGAAAGGAAGGAAAAGCAGAGGGAGAGAAATGGCTCAACAAGATAGGGTTGAGCAAGAACCAAATAGAACTATGGCAGAGGGAGGGGAGAGACATATACACGGAGATAAAACAGAGGGACAGAGACATACAGAGACAAGACAGACGAGGCAGGATAAATGAATCTAAATACAATGCAACATACAGAGAAATACAGAAGGACGGACTACCAGAATACTTAAAACAACCCCTCAATCAGAAGACGATGACAACGACAGCCAGGGTCAGATGTGGCAATATCACGAGTAGCAACAGATATTGGAGAAAACCTGAGGAAAAAAGATGCATGCTATATAAGAAAAGCGAAGGAGATTGGACGCATCTGACCAGTGAATGCGACGATACAGAGGACATATTTAGAGAATGGAGGGAGAATACAGTAGGGAAATGGACATATAAAGACCTAATGATCGCACTGAATGACAAGAAAGGGGATAAAAGAGGGGAGCTAATGAAGAAAATCAAAGAGGTGGAGAAAAGATTGAAGAAAAAGGAAGAAATGAAATGAAACAAAAGAAGAGACTAAATGAAACAAAAGTGTGACTGTGATAAAAGTGAATGTGAAAATACAAACATGATCTGTGATATTTAAATAATAATATGTAAATAATTAAATGTAAACTAAAATATATATACAAAACTGCAATAAGCGGAGCGCGTCCCTAGGCAAAAAGCTGGGACGTAATTGTAAAATAAATAAATATAAATATATGAATTACGAGTAAATAAAAAGTCATATTAAAATATTTAAAAGTTGTACTTTATTTAATAAAGTAAAAATATTTTTAATTTATATATGATTATAATTTTAAATTTATTCAGAAATTTAATATATAAATAAATTATAAATTATATGAAAACTCTTAAAAAAATCTATTTATCCCATTGCTATGTCTGTATTATCATTAAAGCACATTAAATCAGTTCAGCTGAAAACAATGAGTGGCTCCAAAATACACATTTTACAATTTCGCCTCCGAAAACTTAATTAAGCTTTAAAACCAAAAGATGTGAAAAGACTTTTAATGAGTGTGTCGGTGTGTACACAATTTTTATTGCCGTTTTCTTTGCAATATTTTAATTTTTTGAAGGGTAATTAGCGAACTTGTTCTTTTCTTTTCTTTGAATTAAATTCGAGCAGGGTAATTTGAAAAATACACAAAAGTACAATGCTGATTATCTAATACAAACAAAATAATAATGGTTTCTTATTTGAAAAACCCAAAATTGTTTTTTATTAATTAATATCATAGGAAAAATTAATTTTGAGAAAAAATAATTTAAAAAATTTAAAAAATTGAAATAATGAAAAAATTCAAAAAAAAATTTCCCGTAAACAGTAATAATGTTATAATTAATAAATTTTATAATATGAGATTGTTTGAAAAATAAGAATTAATACAACTGTAACGCGCATTAATTTAGCCACGCAATTCAAACTCAGCAGGCTGCAGTAGTACCGCTCTCAGCCACTATGTGACGGAGTATTAATTTTAGCTTTTTTCATATAAAAAAGTTAGTTGAGATGATATAAAAGTCCCTCAAGACTCAAAAATCATCCCTTTGAACTATACAATATATGTAAATTTATATAAATAAATTTATATAAATAAATAGTGAAAATTCATTCTAGTTTTCAACAAAAACAAATCTTGAGATTTTGAATTTAGTTGTTTAATGTATACTACATTTATATGTTGATCATTATTTTGCTGTATCAATGATAATAAAAAAAAAACAATTATATAAATTAATTATTTAATTTGTAAGTGATTGTGGGTAAATTTAAAAAAAATAAGGGTTGTGCGAAATCCAAAACGTGTCAAATTTAGTATTAATTGATATAAAGGATAAAACAATTATAAGAGATAATGAGCTCATATATATTAGGCTACCAGTTAATAAGGACTAAAAAATAATTATTAACTGATAATATATAAAACTTATAGTACATGCTACTTAAAATGTAAGACTTTTTATATCAACTCTTGCATTGAGAGAGCAATATTGTAAAAATAAATTATTGTTAAAATAATAATTGTAAAATCCCATAGTTATTAAGAATAATAATATGTAACGGAGAATTTCCCTCGCGCCGGGATAGATGCTCGCCGTACTCCCGGTCGTAGGAGGGAAAGTCTAGGCAGGGTGATATTTGTTAATTTCGTATGCAATGACAACTTCATGATTAAGATTTAGAAAATAGTCAGTCTTCTAATCAAAAAAGAAAACATTAAAATTATATAAAATAATATAACTACAATTTAGTTTCTACACGACACTTCTTTTACGGCTTAGAATCTACGTATACATTATATGTTTAATCTGCGCAAACTAATTAAATTTGTGAAGACAATTGTACGAGGGCAATATTTATATATAAAGTACTCAAAACGTACACGCATATACAAAGTTATTCGGTTCGCATTCTTACACACATTTATCCAGCGCGGATATACGTGATCCGCGAGAAATCGCGACGCTAGGGTCGTGGGGGCGTCGCCACCCACCCGCGTCACACGAGTTCGCACATAAAATCTTTCTAACACAATGCATCCACTTACAACTTAACGCATCCTAACTACACTTACAAACTACTACACACACACTACTAACTACGAGGGAAAGGAGGGGGAGCGGTGGCGACGTGTTACCTGGCTGTATCCGTGGGTGACACGCGCTACGGGTCGTGCTTGTGTCCCGGTTGTATCCAGCGACACCCCCGGTGATCCGTCCTGGTGTTAGATTAAAAATTTATAAGTGGTCTTAATTAAAAATTCAATTTTCCTTAGATTAATATATTTATTTATTTAAATAAAATCAATGATTCAGGTGAGCTACAGTATAAATAATACAAGTTATTTCAATTACTCTGCTGACGTTAATTAATTTATATTATTTTTATAGTTTATTAAATGTCAAGACTTCACAATTAAATCAAATGAAGCTTGAATTGAAAAGGTATTACTGCCTTTATTAATTCGTTATTAGTTGGTAGTTGTCTGTATAACTTCTTAGCAAGGCAAGCCCTAACTGATAATATTGATTTTGAGATACATTTGTTTATATTTCTTTAAATAATTATCAATTGTGTAACAGTAATTTTACCTGCTTGATGGAAAAACTCCCGATCTGCATTAACAAATTTATTATAATCTCAATTTTATCGTATTCAAACTTCTGTATATTTAACAATCACTGCACTAATTTATTAATAATTAATTTTAAATCTTTGAGTCAGATCCCGTTATAATTGTTCGTCGTCGGGTCAACGAATCTTTACCCCGGCCAACACTACTTGAAATATCTTGTTAACAACACTATTAAAACGCGAAAATTAATCTTCATCAAAATCAATGAATTTATTTTTAAACAGAAATATTTAAATATATGTATGGTATATAGTAATATCTGTATGTAAATGATTATTTTATATTGAGACTAAAATTCCTTGCTTTATCTGGCAGTTATCAAATAATATTATTTATAAAGGCAAATAAAAATTAAAATATCAATGGCCACTTGTAACTCCTTCCATGTGCTCCAAATAAATTTATATAATTTTATGATAATTCTCTATATATATATATATATATATATATTTTTCTTTCCCCAACGGATTGAATAGATATGATAATTTCAGCAATAATATTATATTTATATAAATCAAAATAACTCACTTACAATCTTAACTTTATATTTTTTCACTTTACTTGTTATATACAGCTTCCTTATCAAAGGCTATAATAAAACTAAAAATGGCTTTCCTTCTCGAAATAAATCCAATTTTCTATTCTACACTACTTTGAATTTTCAAAATTGATGCATATATATTTGAACTTACATATGTATTCCGCCTCCTGATTGGTTCTCACGGCATCAAGTTCTTTTTCGTTCTGTGCTTTTGAAATCGTGCAATCTCATTGGCTGTTCGAAAACCGCCGCAAAGTTGCACGTTTTCACCTATATTTAAAAAATCTCACTCGACGTCGGTAATTCCCATATTGACTTTACTGGCCATCTCGTAACGGAACTAAAATCATAAATTTCTTCACCACTATATTTTAACTATCCATAAAACCCGAATATACATATGTTTCCACACTACTTGTAATTCACCGTCGCGGATAAAGGTGGAGTTTGTGGAGATGAAGGGGTTAGGGTGTAAACACTTAGAATGTATATATATTAAATGTTCTTTATTTTAAATGTACCCACAATTTTGCATCCACAGATATCAAGCTACTTGCAATTTTCGGGAAAGAATGGCTTAACCGCGTTGCAAACCCGAGAATTTTTCGAAAAGAAAATTGTGAAACAAGAAGAACAAGAAGTGAAGTGCGGGTGAGGATGCACCTATCTTTATGCGGTTCTTCGCTTTTCCCTCTCTCCCGAAAATTAACAAAAAAAATTGAAAAAATTAAGATTTTGTCCACTACTCCGTCACCCGTCTCGGCGGGGAGCGGGGGGGCACCGGCTCAGTCCGTGCGGAGCGCCCGTGGCGGACGGACGTGATCGGACCCTGCCCTCGACCGCTTAGCGTTGCAGATCGGAGCAGCTGACGCTAATTTGCGCACCTAATTATCCGAATCGCCTGGCATAAAAAACCTCCGCGGGCCACGGAGATAAAGCCATTACACACTAAACAACTAATTATCCTATCTTATAATTTATCCTTAATCCTAATACTCATTTTTCTCGCACGCTTTTTCCGTCTCGGTCCGAAAAAATCGCAGTTTTATTGCGGTTCGCCTCGTCATCGTCGGCCCACGGTCTCCTTCATCCATTTATTGCAGGTCGAGGTACGTGCGTCCACGTATTCTCTTAATTTCCAAACCTTCGAAACCGGGCGAACTTTATTGTCCCCGGCCCCGCTGGATTTACTCTCGATGGCGACTCGGTAAACCCAGATTTCAATCGTATGGATGCGGCACGGCTTACGGCGACTCACCGGACCGCGCCGACGGACGAGGCGAAGAGGCTCTACTCAATCCCTTTTGAATTCTTTACACTACTATATATCTATCTATCTCTTCTTCTATCCTACACAATTCGGCGTATAGAGAGCGCCTTTATCCAACAAGACATCCGGTTACACTTCCTAAACTACCGGCCAGCCTCATGGGGACAGAGTGTAAACAATACAATAAAAGTTATTTCGTCCTCAATTATTTCAAAAATCCAGCTACAGGCGATCCAGGCATAAGTGAGAGAGTCATTAATTAATTAATATTCTTTCTATATAATCACTTCTTATTTTCATGCACTACTTTAATACAGTAACATTATATATTTTTTTTCAAGTTAACAGTAATGACTGAAAACATACATAAATATTTCTTTAAAATCATTCATCACATCTCTTATAATTAGTTTGAGAAACAAAATATGGTTGGTGATTTAAAACCAATCAGGAGTCCCTATGAAAATAGGGATGCAAGTAATTACATTACTTGTACATATTGTGGCGGATCCGTCACACAATTTCGTATGAGTCGCCATAAGAAGCGGTGCAAAAATAGCACCGATCAAAGTTTGGTCAAAGATAATATGCGGCAAAATTTAATAAAAAGTCGCATGTTAACGGTTCGGTTACACGAATGTGTTTTAGACGTGTTAAGAAAAAAAGTCTTTCCTACATTAAGGGAAGACAAAATCGTTGATACGATTAAAGATGATGAGTTAATCATCAAATACGGCAATAAATTGTGCCTAAATTATAAACATCCGCTATATTATAAAATGATTCGATCATGATTGCGGTTAATTGGTCGTTTATTAATGACGGTGAAAAAAATTGACGAATCCGTAACGGATTTTAAATCAACTATAACACCGACTAACTACGATGTATCGATTAAAACTGTTCAACAGCTTTCAGGAACATGTATTGAGTGTGTATATATGCCTGGGGGACATTATTAAAGTAGTGTGGATATTTAAAAACTGTAGTGTAGTGCCGCCGTGAAATGGCCGATAATTGTAGTGTACATAATTATCGGCACAGTAGTGTATCTTCTTATTTTTGTGCCCGATTTAATATTGTGTTTGCTTAGCCAATCACGATGGAGAATCTGCGGCGCGAAAAGGAAGACGGACTATATTTGTTTAATCACCAATTGTGAATTTTGATTTTCGCGTAAAGAAAATTTTAAAGATTCATAATTGGTGAAAAGTGTAAAGTAGTGCAGTGAAAGGGGTAGAGTTTCGAGAAGAGAAAAATCTGCCATTGTTATTTTATCACTTTATCGTATCAGTTTGATCGAGTAGTATATCGTTATCAATTGATTTAATATCACATTGTTATTTCAAAGTAATTATAACAATTAAATTGTATATTAATAAATATTGAAAGTGAGAGAAATTGTGAAGTGAATAATATTGATATTAATTATCTATATATTATTAAGATAATAATAATATAATTGAAGATTATTTATTATAAAATAAACCAAGGAGATTCGATCATTGCAAAATTAAATAGAATTTTGTTAATTAAATATTGAATAATCTACGAGAAATCAAGGAATAAATTGATTATAATTTTGGAGTTATATTAATAATATCATTAATTATATATAACTATTTACAAATTTAAAAAGTAAGTATAATTCATATGTACATATTGAGGATAAAATTTATTAGTAAAATAAATGAAAAAAATCAGAGAAAGAATTATTCACACCGATTGTTAAGGTAAGATTTTTTGTATATCTTGAATAATTAATTATCTGAATATTTAATTAAATTTTGTTTAATTGTATATATTGTAGTATTATTGATATTGTAAATATTATATAGTAGTGTTGGAAATAGTTATATTATATTAATATTAATTTAATTTATAAAATTAGGATATTAGAGGGTTGAATACGATTATTTAAAATTGTGTATTAGTGATTAAAGTAAGAAGTGAAATTAAGTGGAATGATTTTATTTGTTATTTCGAATTAAAATTAATTGTAGTTACTATTGAAATAATTGTGAAAGTGAAAATCGAATTTAACGGGACCTCCCTTGAAATTATATAGTGGTAGTGGTGGAATTTAATTATATTTAATATATTATATATTAGTGGTTTAGTAGTATGATAAATATATTGTTAATTAATTGTGATAATTGTAAGTAGGAGAGAGAGCTGAGATTTCTATGTGGATAGAAATCAACGGTTTTCCCTACGTTACAAAATGGCGCCCAACGTGGCACCCAGTTAAATTCTGAACTTCAAGGGCATAATTATAAATTATTTTATTATCAATTTGTGTTCGAATTATTTTTATTCATTATTATTAGTAGTGAGTGGCTAATGAGGTAGTGTAGTGGAAACAAAATAAAAAGAAATTTTAAATAGGGATAATTAAATTGTTCTAAAATTTTTTTTTTTTGATTATTTATTTTATTGGATTACTAATATTATTGTTATTCTCACATATAGAATAATTAATTATTGTCTGATTGAGTGGTGTGAGTTCAAATAATTAGAATTTTTTTATTTTTTTTTATGTATTCGTATAGAAAAAAAATTTTTTTTTGTTAAATGGGAAGTGTAATGAATAAGTAGAGAAGTGTCATTGTAGGTGATAATTTGAATTTATGTTAGGTTAGCTATTGCGAGTGATAATTTAAATTTATTTTAGGCTAACTATTGTAGATAATAATTTAAAATTATTTTAATAATTTAAAATAGTTAAATAAAGGTATTAAGTTAAATCTATACGCATTGGCTCGACGTATATAGTTAAAAAAAAAAAAGAAAAAAAAAATAATACAGGTCAATTAGAATAATATAGAGGTAGATTAATCTTTAGAATAGTGGTTATAAATGATTGCAGTGAAGTGAATGATTTGAGATATTAAAAATTTTGTTTACTATTATTATTCTGTTTTATTACTGTTATATTTTTTTTTTTATTATTATTATCATTATTGGTTTATTACACCAAACAAGTGGTACAGGAGCACGGGAATAGGGAAAATATAGCGAACATTGAAATTATATAATAATATTGGTTTGAGAGAGGAATAATAGTATAATATATATATATTTTTATTTTTTTATATTATTATTTATTATTAAGATATTATTTTTGTTGTTGTGGGTGTTGTATTTATTTCATTTGTTTTTTTTTATTGTCTTAATTATAATTTGATATTTTATTTTTTTTTTATTATTTATTTATTATTATTATTATTATTATATATATATATTTATATATATTTTTTTATTTGTCTCGCTGTTTGTTTTTTTTCCTCCCCGTTTAAGATAATATACAAGGTAATCGCCAGATTTACATATATTAAATTTTATTATTTATTTTTTTTTTTTTATATATATATATTTGTTTTTTTTATTTTATTTATTGTATTATATATATATATATATATTTTCTTTTATTTATTTTAAATATTACATACTATAGACTAGTATTGATTGGGATAGAGCGATTACCCTGTGCTCCTGCGAATAAATTTGGTGTGCGTTATTCATTGTTATTCATTCTTTGTGTACAGTGTTTATTGAAAGGTATTTATTTGGTGTAGTATAGGAAATCTTTAAAATGGCGGATTTTGAAGATTTATTGCGGGATTTGTTGAAACGTTCAACACGGGCGCAAACCATCACAAAGGAAGTGAACGATATGGACTCAGAGTCTATTCGTCAGTTCCTCATTAAAAATAAATTAAATAGTAGTGGTGATCCAACCATCTTGAAAAACAGATGATTGAGATACAAGTTGTCACTATCACTACCGAGGAGTGGCATTCCTTGGGATACAGAAAAGGATGGACGCCAGGGTCCATCCCTTTTGGAACTTGCCCTGCCGGTTGGTGAGCAAGTAAAAACAAGTAGTGCAGGGAAGAAACCCGAAACGGGAAATTCGTCACTGTTGGATATGCCATTGATGGGAGAAGACCAGAAAGTTGAAAAGAAGGACCTGTGGGAAAAGACAGTGGGGTTCTCTGATCCTGCAACGGGAAAAATGGTTACAATACCTTCAGCAATGTTGGAGGACATAGTAAGCAAATGTCTGCGTAGGGAAAGAGAAGAAAGGGAAAAAAAAGCTAAACTGGATGCGATGTACAGCAAATTGGCGGAATCATTCCGAATTTCTGAAGATAGTCAAGCGGCTGACGATTTTGAAGCCCGGAGTGTTAAGAATAAATTAGCAAGTCCGAAAATTAGACGATCTACTAAGCGGCATAGTAGTGAGAGCAGTAGTGATGGTAGTGAAGGAGAAACCTATTCGCGAAGAAGAACGCGAAGGTTGCAGGAAAAGGACGAAGGAGTAAGGGCCCTAAGAACAATGCAGTACTGGAAATTGGAGTTTTCCGGCGAAGATAAGCAGAATCCGGATGAGTTCATCGAAAGGTTGAACGAATGCCGGAAACACAGCCAAATCTCGGATACTGCGTTGTTGTTAACGTTACCTTGCGTGCTTAGAGCCAAAGCAAGTCATTGGTTCAGAACGAAGGGTAACCTGATCAGGACTTGGGACCAATTTAAATCAGCGTTTAGCAGTCGGTTCGGCAAAAGATATGAACGACAGGACCTGATGGCTGACTTAAATAAAAGGACTCAGCAAAAGGGAGAAGGTATTGAAAGCTTCGTCGAGAGCATTCAATCAGTGTTGGCCCACTTTGAACGACCACCCTTGTTGGAGGATCAAGTGTCCATAGCATATTGGAACTTATTGCCGGAATATAGGACCTATGTTGCTGACAAGAGGATAGAGTCGTTCGAGGATTTATTGTATTATGGACGCAAGTGGGAACGAGTGCAGAAGTTGAATGATAAGTACGTACCCCCGGCACCGAAAGAAGCATATACAGTACCAACAGCGGCTCCTCTTGAACCAAAGGGCAAAAAGGTAGTGAAGGTCGCCGCAGTGGACGAAATCAACAGTAGTATAGAGGAATCAGTGGCTAAGGGGAAGAAATCCAAAAAGAAAGCCAAAGCAATAGTGGCAGCAGTGATGGAAGCCCCAATTCCGGCGCAGGTTGCGGTTCCAGTAGTGACTCAACCTCCATGGAAGAAGGGACAATATCCTAACTTCCAAAAAGGACCACCCAATAAATTTAAGAAGAATTGGGTAAATAACGTTCAAGGAGGACCTGCTTCGTATTTCCAAAACACTTGGAATAATCAAGGAGCAGGAAATAACAATAAGGCTGGTAGTGTAGTGACAGATCCTGTAAACCCACCAACAGTAGGAGTTAACCCACAACAAATACCAGTGAAGAAGGTGTTTTATGGGGCGTGTGCGACGTGTCAAGCGGTGGGACATAAGGCAACAGATTGCCCAAATCGGGTATGTTATCGTTGCCGGAAACTGGGACATATCGCGTGGGAATGTCCTAATAACATCTTGGACACGAGTCCAAAGTGCCAATAGTGTGGCAGGCCGAATTGTGAAATCAAAACCTGCCCCAATTGTGCACAATTAGTACAACAGTGGGGAAATGGTCAAACGGGAGGGCAGAATCGTCCCAGCCCTTCCCAGTAATGACTAAAGGGACACCTAATATAATTGAAGATCAGTGTAGTGGCGGAGCTCCAGGATTATGTGTTAACCCGACAAATAATCAGAAGGAGTTAGCAAATAAAGTAGTGAAGGAGTGTAGTGGCGTAGTTCCCGAATTTTCTACTTTTTTAGCGGATAATTAAAGGAGAATAGCAAAAGTAAGTAGTGGCGTAGCTCAGAAGATATCTGTAACTCCAACAGATAATATTACTGAGTCAGCAAATAAATTAGCAGTGTTGTGTAGTGGCGAAGCTTCTCCATTATCTAAAAATAAATTGGATAATGGTGAGAAGTTAGTAAATCATGTAGTGGAGAAGTGTAGTGGCGGACCTCCTCGATTATCCAAAAATAAAGTGGATAATAATGAGGAATTAGCAAATAATTTAACAAAGCAGTGTAGTGGCGTATCTCTTCAATTATCTGAGGTGGAATCAGATAAAAATGAAGAGTTAGCAGAGAAAATGGTAGTACAGTGTCGTGGCGTAACTTCTTGCCAATCTGGGAGGCCAGATGAAGGCGAGAAGCTAGCAAACTCCGTAGATTTGCCGGAGCAAAACCAGGAGGATATTTTAGTAGTGTTGGAAGAAAGTTTGCAGAAAATGAGGTTAATGGATGAGTTGAACCCAGTCACGAATCCAGAGGAGGTAATCCAGAGACCAATTCAACCAAATGGGCAATTAAATAGTGAAATGGAACAAAATCAAGTTCTAGATCCAGTAATTCCATTGGTGGAACAAGGTATTGATGGAGTCATGAAAACTAAGAACATCGCTGGTTCATCCTTGGAAAACAGGAGTTTCTTTGATGGTAACATAGCTGGTGTTAAGTATTAAGCGTTGTGTGACCCAGGAGCGATGATATCTTTGGTCGGGACCACAGTAGCTGCACAACTGAAAGATAATTTAGTTCCCACGTCATCAGGAGTTAAATGTGCCACAGGAATGGTAAGCAAAGCTTTGGGAGTCCTGTCACTAAAGATGAACGTCGTCGGAATGGAATTAATCATGAAAGTTAGGGCAGTAAAGCAACTAGATCAAGATATGATACTCGGGATGGATTTCTGCAAACTATTCGATATAGACACGCGTTTTGGCCGGGGCCTGTGGCGTGCTAGGGAGGGGGAGTGGAGAGAATTCTCCAGAAGTGTTAGTGAGGGAAATACTGTCATTCAAATTGAATGTGCCGGTATTTCAGAGTTGAGTAGTGTCGAGAAGATGAAAATTGATAAGTTAGTGAATAAAATTTTGTCAAAAGCAACTGGGAAGCCTGGCGGAACAACACTAACTGAACATTTCATTAATGTACAAGGAGCCGACCCTGTGAAACATAAATTTAGGCGAATGTCCCCGAAGATGTTACAGGTGGCCCATGAAGAAGTGAGGGAGATGCTAAAAGAGGGCATTATAGAAAAATCTGCTAGTGATTGGAGCAGCGCGCCAGTGATGGTGAAAAAGGCGGATGGAAGCTACCGATTTTGTGTTGATTATAGGGATTTAATCAAGGTAATAAAGAAGAATGCCTATCCATTACCATCGATGGACGGAATCTTGGATAAATTGAGGAAGGCTCAATATTTGTCCAAGATCGATTTAAAGCAGGCGTACTTCCAAGTTCCTTTGGAGGAGGCTAGTAAGAAATACACAGCTTTTGCAATTCCGGGCTCAGGACTTTGGCAGTTTCGTAGGATGCCGTTTGGACTTACTAACGCGCCTATGACTTTCCAGAAACTGATTGACGCGTTATTTGAACCGGAATTCGAACCTTATATCTTCGCGTAGCTGGACGACATATTAATTGCGACAGAGACGTTTGAGGAACACATAAAATGGTTAAAAGTAGTGTTGGGGAAGATAGTAAGTGCGGGCTTAACTATCAACCAAAAGAAGTGTGAGTTTGGATGCACCTCTGTGACGTATTTGGGGTTTATACTGGATAAAAATGGTTTGCGACCTGATGAATCCAAGGTGGCACCAGTAGTGGAGTATCCAGCACCAAATACAGTAAAACAATTGAGAAGATTCTTAGGGATGATCGGTTGGTACTCTCGCTTTATTCCACAAGATTCTGAAATTAAAATTCCGTTAGTGAAACTTTTAAGGAAAGGACAACCGTGGAAATGGGCAGAGGAACAGCAGGAGGCATTCGAGAAACTAAAAGAAGCATTGACTAAGGCTCCGGTGCTGAGGAGACCGAACTTTAACAAAAGTTTTGCAGTACAGTGTGATGCAAGTGGTTTTGCGATTGGGACAGTTTTCACTCAGGAGTTTGAGGATGGAGAACACCCAATCCTTTACATTAGTCGAGTATTAACCGCTGCGGAACGGAATTACATTACTAGTGAAAGGGAATGCTTGGCATTGTTGTGGACGATTAAGAAGTTTCGTCCTTACATCGAGGGATATAAATTCAAGGCAGTGACGGATCACAGCGCTTTCAAATGGTTGAGAAATTTATAGGATCCCACGGGAAGATTAGCCCGTTGAGCTTCAGAGATGCAACAATGGGAGTTTGAGATTGAACACCGCCGCGGAGTCAATCATTACGTTCCAGGCGCCCTATCTAGAATGTTCGAGGATGAGGAGGTCTCATCTTTTACGGACGTTCAAGATCACTGGTTTTCGGAACGAATGAGGGAGATTGAGGAAACTCCGAACAAATATCCCAAATGGAAAGTCGAACAGGGTAGGATTTATTGTCATCGAAGGGATGCTTTACTGGATCCTATTTTGTTTCGTGAAGAGAAGTGGAAATTGGTAGTGCCTAAGGAATAAAGGATGAGAGTGTTGCAGGAAGCCCATTGCGAAGCGAGTTCGGGACTTCTAGGCGTAGAGAAGACCTACGATAGAGTGGCTCGCGAATATTACTGGCCAAGTGTTTGATATGACGTAAATAGATTCGTACGAGAATGCCTTAATTGTCAGAAATATAAGGTTTTGCAATCGGGTCCTAAAGGGTTAATGGGGACAAGAGTAGTGGAAAGACCCTGGGTAGTGGTGGCAGCTGATCTAATGGAGTTCCCACCGAGTAAAAAGGGATTCAAGTATTTACTGGTATTCCAGGATTTATTTACTCGATGAATTGAAGTTCAACCATTAAAATCAGCAGAAGGAAATATATAGGCAGTGTCGAAGGCTTTTGAGGAGTTGGTGTTGTTTAGATGGGAAACTCCTAAGTACTTATTGACTGATAATGGAAAGGAGTTCATTAACAAGTGGTTGAAGAGTACGTTGGAGGAATATGGGGTAAAACATGTAACAACACCTCCGTATCATCCTCAGGCCAATCCAGTTGAGCGGAGCAATAGGACTTTAAAAACTATGATCGCTACATTCATCGAGGAAGATCACAGAGATCGGGACGTGTATATACATGAATTCAGGCATGCTGTGAACACAGCAGTGCAGGCTACGACTCAGGTATCGCCACCCTTTCTCAATTATGGTAGGAATATCCGTCCTGTGAAAAGTTTAAGAAGTGAAGTGGAGGATCATCAATTGATCAAGAAGATAGACCCGGAAGTGTGGATGGATCGAGTGAAGAGACTCGATGCGTTAAGAGATATAGTAGTGTTGTTCATTGAAAAAGAAAGATTGAGGCAGGGAAAACTTTACAACAAGCGGAGAAGTAGTGTCGAATATGTAGTGGGAGATAGGGTCATGAGGAGGACTCATGAACTATCTAATGCAAGTAAAAAGTTTTACCCCACATACTTGCCAGGTAACACGTAGCCGCGACGTTATACGCGTGTCGCCCCGGATACATGCCAGGCAATATGCCACCCTCCGCGACACCCCCCGCGACCCCTAGTTTTTATGGTAGTGGGTATTTTTAAGTTAGTTTAAGTTAAGATATAAGGTGCGATGCATTAATTATAAGTAGCATGAGTGTGTATTTATGTGTGTGGTCCGCGGATGACTAGCGTGTCTTCCCGCGACTTTGGTGTCGCGATTCCTCGCGCCCAGAGTCTTTGGTTGAATAGATGTGTGTGCGTCACGGTAAAACCGCGAGTACCGTACTCCCGGCGCCGCGACTAAGCGCGGATTAGTTATAAGTAGCGTGCATGTCATTAGAGGGTGAGCTGCGACTCCCCCGCGACTTCGACAGCGCGGATACTCGCGGGTATCCCGGAAAACCGCCAAATGCATGTCGCGGGCAATCCGCAACTCCCCGCGACCCCGTCCTCGCGAATTAGCACATAAGGCAAAGTGTAAGCGCCCCGCGAGTCATTGTTAACTCACCCGCGCTTCCGAAGCCGCGAATACTCGCGGACCGCGCCCGCGAAGCATATGCGAGATTAAGCGCAAACGAAAAGCCTGGGAAACCTTTGTATAAGAATGCTAGACGTCGCCAAAACCTCTTATAGAAATATTTGTCGCATAATTATGTGTATTTTTTTGTTATGTCATAATAGTTTATTAAAGATTAAGTAATATTTAGTATAAAAGCCGGAGTTATTCCTTGTAACGAACCCGTAATCTCACCCTAACCCGACTTCCCTCCTTCGAACCCTGACACCGACGAGAAGTAATCCGGTGCGAGGGAAAGTCCCCGTTACAATTTAATAATATAATTATAAATAAATTAATTAAAAATATTTTTTTCAGAATGGTCAATCACGTGGACCGAGAGGGAGAATTGAATTTTGAAAAAATTATATTATAAATTTATATTAAAAATGTGATTAATCATTAAAATATATCAAAATAAAAAAATTGTTATTTAATAATTAAAAGTAACTAAAAAAAAATATTTTAAATAAATAACTTAACAAGATATTTTATGTAAAAATATTAAATTCAAGGATATTTTATATTTTATAAATTCTTGTACAATATTTTTTGCTACCATCGCAATATATTTAAAGTATGTTTTAGTGAAATTTTCAGTGTGTTTAATATTTTTTGAAATCTGAACATTATTTATCTATTTCTGCTTAATAGGCTATTTAAAGTTCTATAAAGTAATCTTTATAAACAAAATAGTAAATGTTGGATAAACTCCAAAAGGATTTATCGAAAAATGTTTTTACAAATGCAAAATATCTGCAACCAGCAATATAGTATGTTTTACAAAAAATTTAGGCAAATTATCAGTTTGTGAGGCAAAAGCCTCACTACGCGCTTGGTTCCAGGAACCAAGCGCGCGCGCCGTGAGACAGATTTTGCCCTCTCTCCACGGCGACTAGGCCATATAATAAATAATAATAAGAATAGTCACTCGCACGGGCGAGGACGGAGGATAGCCGCTGCTCCGTCACTCCCATACGCTGCCCGATCAGGCGCTCCCGTACTAATTAAACGGGAGTTGCCGCCGACTCGCGGGCAGCATATAAAAGGGGGTCGCGGAGCAAGCTCGGCACGACTTGAACGGCGGTCCGCCTGACGGACCAGACCAAGTAAAGCGCCGGAAAACTAATGGTAGTTTCACCCCTTTTTCAGGAGTGAAACATATCTAAAAGTCACTTCTTCTCCCTTTTTCAGGAAGAAGCTGTGACACCCTCCCACCATGGAAAACACCGTCACCGATACCTTTTTTTTGTAAAGGTGGAAGAATAAAAACGGTGTTAATATAAAAGCCTGCGTTTTTATTTCAAAAGGCTCCTTTTCCCCTCCTCCCTATGCTTCTCCACAGGTGAGGGGAGACCAACCCTGGCTCCGGCGAGCCACCTCCGGGCAGAAGCCCGAGTGCAACCCCTGTAGGGGGGTTGCTTCGTCACAAGTTTATAATATAAAATTTCCAGTAATATTTTTATCCAAATTTTAAGATAAACGACAAAAAAATAACAATATTATCGTACAATGGTTAGAAATATACAAAATATATTGCATAATGCAACAAATTGATAATAAAGGATTCCTTTTTTGCTTTTTGATTGCGGCCATACAAGAAGGTATGTTATCATACCTTTAATCAATATAATGTATAACACATACATTATATTTATTATTCTGTTTTCGGATGACATTTCAATGAAATAATATCTGATAATAATCAATTGCCATAAACATAATAGAAATGATATATATATTAAATATATTAACTTGATTTATTTTGGAAAATCATAATTTTTTAAAAATTGCCTTAAGATTTTGTTTACCTTTTAAATTCTTATTTGTTTGTTTGCAATATTTATAAGATATGAATGGTATACAGAAGTTTAAAATATCAAAAAACATTGTGTTTCTGTTAAAACACATATTTACATTTAAAATCACTATTAAATATAAATAAAAATATATTTTTAAAATCTCTATTAAAACCATTCTCACTCACTTGTTTATAATAATCATTATCATCGGTGCTGCTTTTGTTATAACTGTCACTAGTTGTGATTAATGATTCAAGGTGTTTTAGCATGAAACAATCATCTTCCTCACAATTACCACTGTTTAAAGAATTTATTGTTACATTTAACTGGTTGTCAACTGAAATAATAGGACAAGTTGACAGTATATACAAGATACCTTTCTTTAAAGATTACCACCATTCTGGGACGGCAGTGAGCTGGCGATCCGTATATGAGATTCGGAATTTGTACATATATTTCATTGTCCAATGCCTTTATAGTTTCAATGTGTCAATAATGTCGCTGTAATATTTATTATCGTCATTTATAAATTGAATTAAATTTATTATATATAACTCAATTTGGTGGGACGATCTCAAGAAAAGAAGGGCTGGAAATTGTAAGAGTGGCTCAAATTGATAATTGGGGACGTCGAGGTTTCGAACATTTGCACTTCACTAAAAAATTCAGCCAACCCCAACGACAATAAGCACAATTACGAAATTTAGCAAATTATTATCAAAAAATTTGTTCGATTAGTCGCTGAAAAAATCTACAAAGAGTGATTTTCCGGAGAATGCGTGACCCCTATAAGAGCCTGAAAGCGGCAGTCGCACAAACCGCAACATCTCCACCCACCGACATCACTTCATCGCTACCGATCATCATCCCCACGATGCCACCATCTCAGCCTCAGTAACCGAGCCAGAGCTAACAGCAGCAACCGTGGCAGATTCCGCACCTTCAACAGACTACAGGCTATCGTGGAAAAATCCATTTCCGGCCGAAGTGCTCCCCCGCCTGCTAATCCAGAATACGATTCGATCTCGCATCAGATTCGGCTCCCCGATCAGATTTCAAAGTATAAGGGCGAGTACAAGCTTTCTCGTTACATTTATATTTTTTGTTATTACTGACTACATCTACCTCCCACCGATCCAAATCCTTGGAAGACCGGCTGTCGCTTTATCCCGGCGATTCTTAGTTTTTTCAACGAGCGCTCGACTCTGCCTTTCATCCGTGGGAGCAGAATGGAGCCGTCTCGTTACAATAGAAATAGCATAGAATTACTTCTTTTGAATAGAATGAGAAAGTGCTTACCTAAAAGAGATAGACCTCATATTATATAGTAAATTAGAGAGCGAAAAGCGTGTCGTGAGGGACTTGTATTTATCACCTTATGTATATTTTTCATATGAAGAAAGCCAAAACTCAAGATTTCACCACCTAGTGGCGAAGAGCGGCACTGCTCAGCGCGCTAAGTTTGAATTGCGTGACTGCATTAATTTCGCGTTAGAATTGAATTATCTCCTAAGTAAAATTACATCGAGGATTATATCTCAGCTATGTGCCGCGTCATCAATGACGTCAGATGTTTATAGAGTCCGTTTAACATTTTCGTGTCCTCGTGTTTGTTTACAGTGTTACTATTTCATTGTATATGAAGCATTTCCGAGATTTGTCTTTTTCTATAAGTATTTTGTCTGTCCAAAATTATAACATTATCCCAATCTATACTATGTTCATTATTTTGCATGTGTAATTGTATTATGGAATGAAGAAGTCGGAAAGTTTCTGCGCATTCTCCATAGAGGCAGTATTGTAACAAACAGTATTGTACAATATTGTTTTTAATCCCGAAATCCGTTTCCCACATCGTCCGTTTTTGTTTCCGCTAAAAGAATATATTTACCGGTAAATCTTTAAGAAATTATTTTATAATTGCTATTTAGTTCCGGGTTTCAAAATATCAAATATTATCCCGAAAGCAACGGAAAAATTAATCATTGGGATTGCTCTCCATAGTGCGGTTTAACATACCCGCTCAAAATATCGGTTCAGCAATTTAATTCAATTGCTCGTCCGTTATTTGAATTGCTCTTTCCGGTACAGTTAATATATCCGAAAAATTTGTTGTAAGGAAATTATATTCAATTGCTCAATCTGTTATTTGGATTGCTCCCTGCGTTGTGGGTTAATATCACCGCTAAAACTTACTGTTACGCAATTTTAACAATTGCTCGTCCGTTTTATACATACTTTGTAATTATCCCCTTAATATTTTGGCTCCGGTATCCGGTAAAATTTATTATTATGACCTATTTTACTATGCAATTGCTCAGTTAACCAATTGCATATAAATTTTCGAGTAATTACTAAATTTACTCGCCGGATTACAACTCAAATCTTCGGTTGCGAAAATATCTGTAATTCGAACAAGTTTCGCTGTTCTGTAAATCCCCATTGTTATTGGGATCAAACCAGAGGTTAAATTTGATGTGTAAACAGCAGCATGATTGTTGACATTCGCGGAAAGGAAACATGTAAAGTGATTAACTAGTGTAATCACTCGTCCAACGGATTCAACTGTAAATAGCGTTGACCCGATCACAAAAAGGTATTATTGTCCGTGACCTTCGTGTATTCTCAACTTAAATATTATTTTTAGTTTACAAATTAATAAAACTTGAGCACCGTAGTAATAATTGTTATTATTTTATTTTTGTTAAAGGTTACTCGAGATTAAAGGAGCACTGTTTTTGAAATTTATTTATTAATAAATACTTTTGTTTTTATTGACTACTTCTTATGCCGCCGTTCCGATTCCCTGATAGACCGGCTGCCGCTTATCCCGGCGACTCTATCTATTTCTTCGACGAGAGCTTGACTTCCCCTTCACCCGTGAAAGGCAAACGGAGCCGTCTCATCACAATATTAATAATTAATATTAATATTATTAATTCCATGTCCACTTTGGCCTTTTCAACAATGAAGGACAACTGCTGTTCTTGAATTGTGGTAAGCTCTTTTATCCCTATATTATGCACTTGTGGAAAGATAGTATGTATTCCATGGAGTATCGAACATCTGGCGGTGGTTAAAAAATCGATCCCGAGCAGTAAGTCACAGGTAAGATCATCCATAACCGTGACTGTTAAGGGCCAGTCTCGTCCATGAAACGAGACTTTTCCAGATAATTAGTCCACCATATGTGACTAATGTACCATCAGCCATAATGGTTCGAGCAATCAACTCTTATCATGACCAAGTCTTGAAGTGTCGAGCGGCGTCCTCGCTGATAAAAGAAATCGCGGCTCCAATATCAACGAGGGCAGTCAGATGGGCTCCGTTGATAGCCACATCCATAAACGGTCGGCGGTCTAATCTTCGGATCGGAGTGACGGGGCTGATCGCTTTCCATTTCCCTGCTGAAATCCATGGCAGTCTCAAAAATAGAATCCATCTAACCTCCCGGTGAAACAAAATAGACGGGCTTTGTTCGTACAATGCGTTCTAATGTGACCTGGCTGTTTGTACCTCCAACAGTAAGTTGTCCTATCATATGATAAGAGTTGGAGGGCATTGTCTTGTCCGATGGGTTTTGGCGGTGAGTTTTTCTTCTTTCGACTGGCTGTGGAGGTTATTATCTCAACCGAAGCGACAGATTTCGCGTTATGCCACTCCAATAGTCGGAACTTCCTCTCCACTTCTTTGTCATTAACTCCTAGACGGAGTCGACCTCTTTGCGCTTTATTTGCAATTGTAAATCAATGCACATACCGTCGTAGATCTTATCCAACTGTTGAATGGTAGAGAGGCCGCCTAGGCGACACATTAGCGTCTGCATGGCATCACCGAGAGAATAACGGTCAGGTTAGGAAACTCCCACACACGATCGTTGCTATCCGATGACGAGTAGTGCAAATTGATTTACACCAATGTTAAAGAATTAAGTCGTAGAGTCGTGTAATCATGACCTGCACGCAAAAAAAAAGAGAAAGGATAGTTGTTTAACAACAACTACAATACAACAAAACTTGTGATGAATGGCTTTATCTATTAATCACTAACCTGAAAATTATGAAATATTATTATGTGTTGAATAAATGGACGTAGTGAATGAAAATTTAAATAATATTGAGTAAATGATAATAAGAAAAGGGGGGAAAATCTCACGAATGCCTGGAACGCCTGTATTTAAATTTATTCGGAGGAATGAAAATGCTTTTCGTTGTTTACAAACTGTCATAAAGCCAGCCGGCATTTTGAATGTGACCGGAAGTCTTTTGGTATCGAGGCGCTCTCTGTACGTCAGTAGTGTAAGTAGAGTGAGAGAGAAATAGGTATAAGATAGTGTTGGAATATACATATATCTGCTTCGTAGAGAGAGTTATTATATAATAGTGAGTAATGTATTAATTTCGTGCCTCCGCGAGATGACAGGTAATGCCAATTCCGGAATTTCCGGCATCAAATAGAAATTTTAAAAGTTAAAATAAATCGTATAATTTTGCGGCAGTTTTCGAACGGCCAATAGGATTTCACGATTTCGAAAAGCACAGGACAAAGGGGAGCTTGACGGGGTGTAATCAATCACGGAAACGGTTACACACGTAAGCTCAGGTATAAGTACATGGAAATTTTGAAAATGTAAAGTAATGTGGATTTGGAAATTTGGCTTCCTTTCAAGAAGAAAGGAAAGCCATTTTTCAGTTAATATATTGCCTTTGGATTTCAAATAATTATCCAAATAATTAATATAAAAATTCCAATTGAAACACGTGGAAAAGCCAAGGAGCAGGTGTCCATTTTCTTTTATATTATTCACATTATTACCTGTAATTATTATAATAATTCAACTGAAGTGGTAAGAAATTAAGTTAAAATTTTATAATTGAATAATTGATATGTACATCTGTATTTCTATATAATTTCATATTTATATGTTATTTATAATTACTTGTGCGGTGAATATAAAAATTAATAAATTTCCGAAGTGTATAGTAGTTATAGTTTGCGAATTAATATTAAAATTAAGAATTCAGTAGTGTTGACCACGGGAAGATTTGTCGGCCCGATGGCAAATTTTTAGCAACAGAACGCGTCCTGATTTTTAAACAAAAATTTAAGAAGTGTTGTGTGAAATTGCATATTAAAATATATTTAAGTAGTGTTGATTGGAAAGTGAGAAAAGTGTTAAATTTCTATAATAAACGCCATTCGGGAATTTTTCAAAGAGAAATTCGCGGTATTACAGAATTTGCTATCAATTACTAAATTATTTCCATCGAACACGTGGAAAATATAAAGAGCAGGTGTCCATACTTTATTCTTATCAATATATATATATTTTGCCCATAATTATTTACGAATCTGCAACGAGATTTGGTAAGAAAATTATATTACAATTTTAAACAACATCATATATATATATATTTATATACATATCTATAATTATATGTTTCTTTTATGTATAAGTGTGCGTTGAATAAAAAAATTGATAAATTTGCTAAGTGTCTGGTACTGTCGTGTAATTAATATTAAAATTAAAATTTTGATAGTGCAGGGCACGGGGAACTTTGTCGGCCCGACGGTAATTTAATCAGCGACGGAACTCGTCCCGACAATAATAAAATATACCTATAAGGAATGTGGTGTTAAATTAAATCTTAAAATATATTTATTAAGAAGTGTGGTATGGTAATTAATAAACATATGAAAACTTAACTTGTCAACGCCGCTTGGGAATTTTTCGAAAAGAGAAATTCGCGGTGTTACAAATTCGAATGGACAATTTCTATTCGCGAGTTTCCCTTTCCTGACGAATCGATTTGCCCTTGTGTCGTATTAATCGATTCTTGATCAGAGAGCGGGGCGGAGACAAGATATTTTTTTTTTATTCTCAAACCCGATCGATCGTGGAGAAAGGGTCCTTGTTCAGGCGCCATGTGACAAGACGGCTGCGGTCGCCCTTCACGGATGAAGGGGAGAGTCGAGCTCTCGTCGAAGAATTAGAGTTCACCGGGATAAACAGCCGGTCTGCCAGGGATTTGGACTTGTAACACTAGGTATAAAATAACTTTACAAAAAATAGAGTTGATATTTCTCAAAATTAAGGGGTTAGGCGCAGTAATCAGATGCCAAAACTTGAGTGTACCTTTTCTTGAGTGTTGCTTGTCTGAAAAGCCGCTAAAGTCTGAGCTCTAGTCTCTAAGAATATTGAGAATTGACTTATAGTTGGGATCTCATTGAGTCCAAGCGAGTTTTCCCAATGTTCTCTAGAGTCTGCATCTAAAAGTCTCTCTCCTAAGTACAGGAATATGAACTCGGGCTCAACACTTAGAGTTCGCATTGCTTGCGTAGTCTCACTTATTATTCTATTGAGTTTGCGTAATGAGCTGCTTTGACGCTTTTTTATTGGAGTGACTTTACTAAGCCACTCCATATATGAGGACAGTACAGCTCTTTTGTTCTCAAATCTCAATTTTAGGATGTTCCACGCTTCCTCAAATGAGCTGTCGGAGGCAGGGATGTTCTTAATCATTTCCAATGCCTCATCATGGAGAGCTACTTTCAAATACTGGAATTTCCCTTGTGATATGTCTGACCGATGAGCAACTAGAGTGTCAAAGGTGTTTCTAAACTCTGGCCACTCAAGAATGTTTCCCTTGAATATTGGTAAGAGAATCTCAGAGAGCTTAAAAGGAGTTTTCACTGTAGCACCAACTGTCTCCTTCTTCTGAGTATGACCGATTTTTGTTATAACAGATAAGTACAAATCTAATTCTTTGCTTGAAATTCTCTCTTGAATATACGCATGATTTGATATGCTATGGGGCCAATGTGTAAGGAGTCACTTGTGCCCTTCTAAAAAGTTTTGATGAGTTTCCTTTGTTGTAGTAGTGTGAACTTCCACAACCATTGGAGTCAAATCTCCTCTGGAGCCCCTCTCCATTAAATTGTTGAGTTTTTCAATACAGTCTGTAATGAATAAATTTTATTCAATATAAATAAAATCTAATAATGTCTTATCAAAATATATATACTAACCTGAAAATAAAAATAATATAAAAATTAATATGTATATATATGTAAATAGTTATAATGAGAAATATAAGAAATATTATTTATGTAGAATTTAATTATTAAATTAAGTAACTCCCTGTAATGAAGGTCAGTTGTATTGCTGAATATTTTACATATCTTTATTTTAGCTGTTAACATTTTCTTGTTTACATTCTGTCACTTGTTGATTTTGTAAAACTAACATGAGGCCGGATGTCTTTACGGTATAGGTGGCGTTGGTGTTTGCGAAATAGACAGAGACAAAGATACACGGGAAAATGTGTCGAATGTATATATATACATGGAGTGCATTGTTATGGTAGTGTACGTGATTAAAAATTATAGTGTAGTGCCGCCGGGAGATGGCCGATAATTGTAGTTTACATAATTACCGGCACAGTACTGTATCTTCTTATTTTTGTGCCCGATTTAATATTGTGTTTGCTTAGCCAATCACGATGGAGAATCTGCGGCGCGAAAAGGAAGACGGACTACATTTGGTTAATCACCAATTGTGAATTTTGATTTTCGCGTAAAGAAAATTTTAAAAGTTCATAATTGGTGAAAAGTGAAAGTAGTGCAGTAAAAAGGGTTAGAGTTTTGAGTGATAAGAAAATTACAGTTAGTTCTTTTTCACCTTTGATAACAGAATTATCGATAGTTTTTTTTTTGTTGTGAATTTATAATTGATATTATTAACACAAATCAAAGTATTATATATGTAATATAATTGTCATAAGTATTTAGTATTGGTGGTTTAAATATTATTATAATATTGTATTCTTTATTAAAGTAAAGTAGTGATCGAGAGTGTGAGCGAGAAATATTATTACATTATATGTGATATATATATATTATTGATTAATAATTGATAATTGATAATTAATAATTCAAATTATAGAACCCAATATCAATAAAGGAGGAATTGTCTAATAATAAAATTTAATTAATTATTAATTCAAGATAATATTATATTAAATAAATCAAGATCGTAAGTAATAATTGAAATCTTATTTTAATGTTACCAAATGGAATTATTGTTATTGATGGAGAAAGAATTATTTAACTATTGAGGGCTTGAGGTATTATTTTAAATATATATTTAAATAAATCTGATTATTGTAATATTTAATTATATCTATATATGTAAGAAACACGAGTATTTACGCTCCCGTCGGCAAACGAAATCGCGCGCAAGGGGGTGGTGGTCTCAATAAATGATTCAAAACGTAATATGTCAACTTAATTATTGTCCGTTTATTCAAGATCGTACAACGTCGGCGACTTTCATAGCCTCACGACAGACTGTCCTCCCTTTTCATCCCATTCCTCGTCCAAGCTCCGTGCGGCTCAGGTAAATTTCTCGATGAGTTCGCACAGCTGTAAACTTTCCCTTTTATTGCCGTCGGTTTGTCTCGGCGACGGTGTTGAAAATTCCGTCGCTTACACTCGGCCTTCCTGAGTAACTAAGCGTCCTCGCGAATGGTTTCCCCAGGCTGCAGCGACTCCTGAACAAAGAATAAAAGGTGCTGCTATTAGCACTCTGGTCCGAGGGCTCGGACGCGACGGTTCGCGATCCGCCCGCCGAGCCACCCGCCGGTCATGGTCATCTCATTTATCCACCGCGGCGGCTGATCACGAGGCCCTCAGTAGCGGGCTGCTCCCCGAGCAGTCCGCATCGGTAACTCGGACGTCCCAGACGTCTCACCTGCCTTCTCGCGGTGTCTTACCGATGCGGCGTCCCAGACGATCCCGCTCCGCTCGCACGGACGGGGCACGGCGCCTCCCTGAGTATCCCAGATACTCGCCCCGCTCGCCGAGGGGAGGACGCCGTCACCCCGCACTCCGGGCACCCCAACAGCCGCCATTGCGTCGCAGTCGCTCACCTACTCGTGAGCTGCCTGCCTTTTACGTTGCGCGTCTCTACGCGGCGGTGTCTTCCTCCTCCGAGGTAACCTCGTCGCCGCTTGCGTCTGGCTCCCACCTCTTCAATTGTTCTCCGGAGAAGGTGCCCCTGTAGGGTTTCTGCGAGCGGGGTGCTCCCGGGATGTCGCCCACCACATATCGATCGCCGCGCAGGGCCTCTTTCACTTCATATGGCCCCGCGTACTTCGGTAGTAGCTTGGTGCTGGACCCTTCGTTCGGGCTTGGGCGCGTCTCACTCCTACCGCGTCACCTTCACGAAACATTCTCGCGGGCGCGCGTCGCAAATCGAACCGCCACTTATTGTCTCGCCTCGCCTTGCAGTTTATTTTCGCCGCTCTTTTTCTGATAAATTCGCGACTAGATCGAATCTCTGGCTCGCCTACCGCGTTAGATATTCTCGCCTCGCTCTGATGCCGCGGCGCGAACCCCAGCAACGCTTCGGACGGCATTGCCCCGATCGCCTTATTTAGAGTGTTGTTCAGTCCCCAACGGACGTGTTGTAGGGCCCTATCCCAATGCTTTTCCTCCGTTGTGCAGCATGCCAAGGCATCCAAAATCGTCCGATTGTACCTTTCCACCTGTCCGTTGCTTCGAGGTAATCCCACCGCGTTCAATACATGCTGTATGCCCAAGTCCTTGCAGAACGCCTCAAACTGTTGACTCGTGAACGCACTCCCTCAATCGCTCACAATCCTTCTCGGGTAGCCGAACACGTTCGCAATCTCATGAAAGAATCGCACTACCAGTAAGGTTTTAGTACTTGCTACCGCCTTAGCAAACACATATTTTGTAAACGCGTTGACTGCGACAACAACGTATGAATTCCCGGCGGTGCTTTTTACAAACGGCCCCAGGTGGTCTATATGCAATGTATGCATCGGTTCTTCCTTATACTCCACCAGGCTGAGGTACCCTGGTTTCCTCCCAGTCGGCTCCTTGTGGAAAAAACATTCTTCGCATGCCGCGATTTACCTTCTCACGTAGCGAGTCATCCGTGGGAACCAATACTCTTTGCTCATCTTATTCAGCGTCCGTTCTCGACCCACGTGTCCTACCTCGTCGTGGCATAGCTGCGTGACTCTCCTCCTAAGAGCTCGTGGCACCGCCCAACAGATTCCCGCGTTAGTTTTTCGATAAACTCGTTCGTTCTTGAGAAGATACTCTGCGTGCATCATTCTTTCTTCTCCATCGGCGGGTTCTCTGCTCAGAACTTCTCTCACGACCTTCAGCCTCTCATCCTGTCTTTGAGCTAGGAGAAACACGTCGTCTAGCTCGATTCGCATCAGGCCTATCTCCTGAATTTCCTGCGCGTTAATTTCATCGACACACGCGTTCCTGCTCAATGCGTCGGCATGTATCATGCTCCCTCCCGCTCTATATTCAAAGGAGCAGTCATACTCCTGCAACTGCATCCACCACTTACCTATCCGCGGGGTGAGATCGCGTTTCACAAACGTGGCTCTCAACGCGCTACAGTCGCTCACTATTTTAAATTGGATTCCTATCAAGTAAATTTTAAATCTAGCTAAGCTGCTCACTACTGCTAACGTCTCTAATTCGTACGAATGGTACCTCTGTTCCTCTTTAGTCGTTTGCCTGCTAAAATAGGCCACGGGGTGCAACCGTTCATCACCGTCACGCTACATCGGTATGCCCCCAAAGCCCCACTTGCTCACATCCGCGTGAAACTCAGTTGGGGCTTCCCTCCTATACAAAGCGAGAATCGGTCGCGAAATCAAATTCTGCTTCAACTTATCAAACGCCGCCTCCTGCTCGGGTCCCCATTCCCATTGAACATCCTTGTTGGTTAGTCTCGTGAGAGGCCTGGCGACAACTGCAAAATCCTTTACAAATTTTCGGAAGTAGCTCGCCAACCCCACGAACTGCCTCACTCCGTGTACGTTCGTTGGCTGCGCGAACTCCTTCACCGCTTTGATTTTTAGGGATCCTGGCCGTATACCCTCCTCGTTAATCTCATACCCGAGATAATCAATCGTTCTCGCCAGGAACACGCACTTCTCCAACCTCAACGTTAAGCCTACCTCGCGAAAACGCTGCAACACTTTCCGTAATGCCGCTAACGCCGACTCTTCGTCTCGTGCCCCAATCACATAATCGTCCACGTAGGCTTCGATAAGCATGTGGTTTTTCAATGGCTTTATGACTCTCTGCACCAGCTTCGAACACTCCGCGGGAGCATTAGCCAAACCGAAAGGTTGGTACAGGAATTCATACTGTCCGTCCGGCGTTACAAAAGCTGTCTTTTCGACATCCTTCTTCGCGACGGGTATCTGATAGTATCCCGAAGCCAGATCCAGTGTAGAGAATACCCGCGCTCCTTGCAAATTATTGACTTGATCCTCTATTACCGGTAATGAGTATCGACAACGTCGCGTTATCGCGTTCAGTGCACGATAATCAACGCACATCCTCAGTTCTCCGTTTTTCTTTTTGACGAGGAGCACCGGACTCGCGTATGGAGAATCAGATTCGCGAATTACCCCGTTCGTTTTTAACTCCTCCACTATCTCCTTCAGTTTCTCCCTTTCAGAGTACGGCAATCGATACGGCTTGTAGTATACCGGAGCATCCGCGGTAAGCTCTATCGTCGTCTCTGCTAGATTTGTCTTTCCTAGCTCGCTATAATTCAGCGCAAAACAATCGCGAAACTCGCCTAATAATTCGTAGATTCGTCTCTTCATAACCGGGTTTACCTTGTCTCCCACTCTCACCTTATCGATAGGCAGTTCGCTTCTCCGCTCATGCACAATCGACATTACTTGTGCTTCCTTTTCCGTCGCTTCGCGAATTACTTCCGCTCTTGCGAGCAGCTCGTTCGCTTTAAAATGTAACGGCGCATCCGATACATTAGTTACCGAGATAATCCCCACGGTGGTACTCGCGACACATCGCGGAATGATGTGTTCCGCCCCCGGCCTCGAACGCACGCTCAGCTCGATGTAGAAGTCGCCTACATAGTCCTCACACGTTACTATTTACTATTTAATTAGTCGTTGCTTTATTTCGAACCTCTCCTAAGCTATTTAACTGCACTTTGTGCAATAATATTTGTGAAATCTTACAGTATATATCCCGAAACATAAGTTAAAGCATTGCTGTTTCATATTCAGCTTCTTGTACATTTTCTTCGTTATTTTCATTTGCATTATTAATCACATCAACATTCATACTTTCATTTTCATTCATGCTCTCATCATTCATGGTTTCATTTTCATTCATACTTTCATTATCACTATCATTATTATCACATATTATTTTATTTAAAATAGTACTATCATCAAAATCATTATCATTTTTGCAGCTTTTAGTTGTCATTTTACAAGTGATTCCATGTATTGTAAATAATGATTTCTATCGTCTTTGCAATTACTATTAATTTTCTCAGTTGTTACCAAATTATTTATTAAATAAGATTTTAAAGCTGCAGTAAATTGATGATAATTCGGATGTGTATTCATTATACCATGCTGCCTTACTTGAGAAAATAAGTTTTCGACTATATCTTAATTTAACTGTCGAACACAAAGAAATTGTATAGCATAAATTGAATTTAAATCATGAAATACATTTTGTATAGAATTTATCGTTATTTGCCATCCTTCAATAAAAGAAAAAGTATTTGTAGCATCTTGTTCAGTATTTTTGTTTATTATTCTCCAATTATTTATTTTCTCAAGCACGTGATCTCATAACTGAAAATGAATTGAATTAGCTGTCACAGCACTTTTATATGGTTTATATTTGAATTCGTTACGCGAGAGCTACTTAAAGAATCAAATAAAATGTCTATTAAGGGGATAAATTCAGCAGTATTAATTGCTTCAGAAGGCAATTTTCCTACGGAAGTATATCATTCTATTGTCGCGGACATAGTATTACTTAGCTATTAAGCCGATACTTTCACTGTCATTTTCTGATACGAATCAGAAAAATTAAAACAACGTGTACTTAAATTCGGAACTAATTTAAACCGTTGCGATTCATTTAAATCAAAAGCAATTTTTATATAAATAATTTTTTTTGTCTTTTGTTGAATATCTGAGAGTCTAGTTTTTTTATTAAATATATATTCTTTATCGTATATAATGTTATTAATAAGGGCGTTTTGCGTATTTTTTAACAAATGGGGGACGTCAAAAATTATGTAGATTGGTTTTTTTATCAAAAATAAAATAATTTGTAAAGATTCCAATTGTTTCCTCATTAATTTTTTTAAAGGTGAAAGTTGTGTTCCCCTAGTCACAGACGGTAGCCACAACTTTCAAGCCTATTGAATCTACAACTTTTAATAAATATAATAATTGATTTTTCAAGTTCTCGGTAGTCATTGCATTGAACGTGAAATAATAAGCCAATATTTTCTTCCAATTTTGTGTTACTTGTAATATAAAAACTAGAGCTTTGTTGGCAAGATTTCCCGTTCGATCCAATTCGCCAAGATCTTCAAAGCCAATTACTTTGTTTTGTTTTAAGATGTAATGCAATAATTAATGATGTTAAATGAATCTCATCAAATTGAATACTACATAATTTTTCCCAATCACTCGTTGTTTTAACACTTTCTTTTAATAAATTAATAATTTATTCTATAATACCGGTTTCGAATGAAATTGATAATAAAATAGATATGATTATACTTTTTGAAAGTAATTCAATATAAACTCTCAAATATTTATACAATCAAGGACTTCTTTTATAAACAGATATCACAAAAATTTTATCGTCAACTGTCCATCGTTTGCAAGTAGATGATTTTTCACAATTTCGTAATTGAGATTTGATAAAATTTTTAGATACATTATTTTAATTTTTTTCAATTTTTTTTAAAAAACCGTTTCCATATATGTGTTTTAATTCCTGCAACTCATTATGTTTATTTTGTAATTTTTCATGTTTATAAACATTTTGCAAAATAAAAATTAAATAATTGTGTATAGCAGTTGAAGATATTTATAAACTAAATATCAATTAAATTGTTGACTAAATTATTTAATAATTAGACATGCACTTACATGAATTGATACAGGTCTACCTGTAGCTGCTGTGCTGATATTAGCTCCCTTTCCCCTTATTGATGGTTTCATGGTATTTTAAGAGGTGGAAAATGTGCATTAAACATATTTCCAAACAAAATCTTAGTAACACTAAAAACTTTTCGCACGTGTTTGGTTTTTGTCATAGAAGATTATTGTTCCGTGCAATTGGTCACATAGATATTGGACGAACATTTTCATTTTCGTGAACAAAATTTTTAAAGACTCTTTGAGAATAAAGATAAAACATTATATTTAATTAAACATTGTATAGAATTATTTCAAAAAATGAATCGAATTTTTTTGTTAAAAATTTAGTATCATATATATTTTTTCATGTAAGAAATAAAAATACAGTTACTCCCGACGGTCGGGGTAATACAAGCGCATGGGAAAGGTGATTCTTTAAATAATTCTAACTGCGATTAGTATATTTTATCAACGCTGTTTATTCAAGTTATTCAGTACAAATCCGTCTTGATCGAGCACTAATGAATGTACCATAAAATTAGATTTAATAAATTTTAATATTATTTTATTATTTTCTGTCAATTTTCAACACATTGGAGTGTTAGCGCTTATTCTTTCATTATGTGAATTTTACTTTGCTGGAGATATTTCTGACATATATTTAAATGTTTTGCTTTTATTTGCAATTTTTTCTGTATTTTTATTAATTTGAAAATAATTCTAATTAAATAAACATAGTAGTAAATAAAAGTGAATTTGATGATGAAGTTTACAAGTATATATAATAAACTTTTCAATATTAAATAATTATGTAAAAAATATATGTGTACATTTTTTATTTAATATTAATAATTCTGAATAATTTTCCATGTATGTAGTATAATTTTTCATATATGTAGTATAATCAACAAATATTATCGAAAGGCTATATTATATTTTTATTTATTTATAATTGTATTACTATTAAGATTAACAATGTTAAATTTAATAATGAAATAAGAATACAGTCAACTTATTAATATAAGGCAAAATTGCTTGATTAAGATTTGTAAAAATAACGATTTACAAAAAATAGAAATTAAAAAAACAGGGAGGATGAGGCTGTAACAACTATGCCGTTATGAAGTTGCGCGGCGCCCCGAAAGCGCGCCGCACTAGGACCGGGCCCCACTACTGCGAGGCCCGCTCTCACCCCGTGCCACCACCGCGCAGCCGTTGAGCACGGGGAAAGCACCCCTGAGTAGCTCGGCGGCCGCCCCACCACCGCTACTAGGCAAAGGTATATCTGGGGGTACTCGCCCTCGAACGAATCAGTCGGGTCGACGACTTGAAAACGCTTGGAGCCGTCCTTACTAGTCCCTATGCTTACCTAGAGAACGAATTCCTGGAGACAACCGGAATTCGCCGACGAAGCTAGCACCAGGACGGGCGACCGGGGGTGTCCTTGGAGACAACCGGGATACCATCGCAATCCGTCGACGTGTTACCCAGGATATAACCAGGTTACACGTCTTCCCCGGTAGTGTGTGTATTTGTGTATGTGAGTGTAGTTATGTGTAAGCGTATGTATGTGTATGCGTATAGTTTGTAAGCACCTAGGTTTAAGGGTATGTTTGAGATATTGATGTGAGTGGATGTATGCGTGAGTGTGATGCGGGTGGGAAGATTTTTCGCGTTTTTTTAAAGACTGAGTAATTTTATATAACACAAGGAGTTATTAATCATCACCCGTGAGTATCCTCACCCTGAATACCCCTTCCCTCCCGCGAACCCGGACGCTGGCTTACATCCCGACGCGAAGGAAATTCCCCGTCACAAGGCACAGTAAATAATGCCCAAGAAAGATACGCAACTTTACTACGACTGGTTTTTATTATACTAATATATACGTTTTATGAGAAATTTCTATTTAAAAGACAGACCTCAAAACTATAGAATAATTGCGATAATATTTGTATGCTCGATATAACTCAACTCTATATATTATAGAGGAAAATTGAGAGACAAAATATAAATATACAAATGGTAAAAGTTTGAAACGAAGGATTCGTATATATTACCTCACTAAATTTTCATATTATGAAAACTAGAATTTGTGAGTACGCCACCTAGTGGCATAAAGTGGTACTACTCAGTGCGCCAGATTTGAAAACGCGACTGCATGATTTTTGTGTAGGAGTGTCATTAACCCCTTTTTCTCTCAAACATGATTTATAAATTTTGGTTTTCATCAAATAATTTATCAAAATTGGTGAAATTGTTTATAATTTGTTAATAATTTTTAATTTTTTAATTTTATAAACGTCGGCGTTTCCGCTAAGCGAGCCAACAGGCGACGAAACCGTACTTACCCGAAAAGAGAAAGTTTTCACAGCTGCGGCGCAGACGACCGGTGGTCAAACCTATCTATGGGAGACGATGGGCTATAAATATAAATATATATTTTTATTGTATTAAAAATAATTTGTTAAAATTTTTTTTCTATTTTTCGACTTATGTTTTCTTTACCGAGTTTAATAGAACCGATCTGTTTCTTCATCTGTATACTCTTTTTGTTTCTATATTAAATAATAAAGTCCGTTTAGTACGAAACAATAGTCCTTTTATTCAATCATCTAATATAATAAACCTTGACATGCCAATTTAACTTAATTGTACATTATAATAAGTTAATTCAGTTTAATTATATATTATATGGCGCCCAACAACAATAAATACTCGCGATTGCAAATATAATTTTCTTTATTACTTTTATTTTTAAATGAAAAATATGTAAATGCGTCAAATTTAAATTTTCGTATAAACGCATGTGCGGCTCGAATTCGTAGAAAAAGTACATAGCGTCTGCACGCGGCGAATTCCGAGAAAAGAAACAAAGCGGGCAAACTACAAAATTCAAAAAAAAACATATTGTAAAACATATTTGTTGTTTTATTGAATAAATATTGGTGACCTTTTCCATTCCTCCTTAAAATTTTTTTTTCTCTTTCTTCAAACAAAAAGAGAATATAATAACATAAATTTAGTTACCTTATAAATTTATATAAAGTTTTTTTTCTTTTCCCTTCTCTTGTGAAAATTTAAATTTTGAAATTATCTCAAAAAAAAAAATAACTACAAATATAACTTATATTTCTGTTCTATTACTCAAAAAGAATGTAATTTAAAATTTCATTTATAATTAACATTAAAATTTTCCTCTCACATTGATTAAGTTAATTTATATATATTATTAAATTTGTAATATATTACTGTGACGGCCGTTCCGTCATCTGACTCATTACATAAATAAATGACGAAGTCACAAAAGTAAATAATTTTACGTTAAACTATTATGCAAGTATATTCGATTATATATTATAATGAATATTTTTATTCATTATTAAATGAATATTTATATTAATATATACTAACCTGAAAAAGAAAAGTATTAAATAAGATTAATATTTATGTATGTTTATATTAAATAATTATTTAAGTAAATTATTTAATATTAATTGAACTTCCTGTATTTTAATTAAACTGATGTATCCCTGTAGTGGTGAATATATTTTTCTGTGGTAAATTGTAAAATTTTATCTTGTTTACACTCTGTCAATTCACTTGTTACTTTTATGAAAAACTAACATGAGGCCGAATGTCTTTGCGGTATAGGCGGCGTTGGTGTTCACGAAGTAGACAGAGCCAAAGATACGCGGGAAAATGTATTGAGTGTATATATATGCATGGAGTGCATTATTAAAGTAGTGTGAGTATTTTTAAAATGTAGTGTTGTATCTTTATATCTGTTATGTGGTGTCTGTTCTGTGGGCAATAGCAGAGATGAAATGGGAGATTGCGCGGTAGCATAGGGAAGTGTGTCCATAAAATTCGGTGGCAAGAAGGTGCTGTCTCTTACGGATGCCCATAGATATACCCATTGGAAGCATGGTGGAGATAAGAAAAGGCATAGCGGGGTTCTTCGTATGACCAGAGGTGAAAATTAAATACGAATTTGTAAAAATGAAAGACGATCGGCCGAGCAGAAACAGTATTTTCAAATCAAACACAGACGCAACGTTTTTTTTTTTTTTGCATCTTAAAACTAGTCTTACGTTTAATCGGGCTTAATGATCCTAAGCTTATATCTAATCGAGCTTAACTAAGCTTATATCTAATCGGGCTTAACTAAGCTTATATCTATGCTTCCGAGTGATAGCTCGGTGGAGGATCCTCGCTGGATTCCTCGCTCGACGAGTTCGACTTCGAAGAGGTGCGGAGAGCCTCGTATCGCTAAAGAATATATGCGCGGATGAGACGGGCTGTTTTCATCTCCGATCTCTTTTCATGCATGAATACGGCCGAACCTTTGCTGTTATTCTTTGCCTACCGCTTTCGCATTCTTTCTCTTTCACTCTCGCTTTCTGTCACTGCTTTCCTCTCTCTCACTCTCTCTCTCTCTTTCTCTTTTTTAATAATTTCCAAAGAAAACAGCCCGATTATATATATATATATATATATAAAGAAAATTGTACGAAATCGCAAGAAAATATAATTAGATTATAATGGCTGTTTCTCCCGAGGCAAGCCGGGAGTTTTTTATGCCTAGGGTTTGAATTTAAGGAAGTAAATGTGTGTGAGTGCGTATATGTGTATATGGGAAATAAATAAATTGTAATATTGCGCCGATGATAATAGCGAACATTCTTGTTACGCGAAAAACAAAAGAAAGAAAATGTAGAGAGGGGCAGAGGCCCAGTTGCGTGATTTGTAAAAATTTTTGTAAAGTCAGTCGTTGGTTTCACCTGCGTAAATAAACATATAAATTGCTTGCAAATTGAATTTTTTTTATTTTCCCGATCCTTGGTTTTTTAAAAATTACAAGAACCATAAACCCAACCGATATTGTTTAAAAAAAACAACGCTGTACATGATTTCTGCATCGTTTTGTAACGCCACGATCTCTCTGTAGATCGGGGCTGGGATGTACTTAGTTGGAGGATGGGTACTACAAAAAGAAATGATAAAATTTATTTAATATTTTCGATTTCATTGATTTTTTTGCTTCTATACAATGACTTCAACTTTTAAATTTTGGCGGATTTCGTTATTTCGTCTCTCGCCGCTGTTTCATCAGTTGCAGTCTGAAACAAAGTTTATTCACCTTGTGACGAAGCATTCCCCTTACTGGGGCTGCACTCGGGCTCCTGCCCGGAGGTGGCTCGCCGGAGCTAGGGTTGGTTCTCCCTCACCTGTGAAAAGAACAAATGGGGAAGAGGAGCCTATTCAATAAAAAACACAGGCTTATATTTTACACCGTTTATTCAACACATCTTACAAAGAATAGTGATGAAGGTGTTTTTCCAGAGGCCGTCACAGCTTCTCCCTGAAAAAGGAAGAAGAAGTGTTTGTTAAGATGGGTTTTATTCCTGAAAAAGGAATGAAACCAATTATTATTAATTTTATTAATTGTTTATTTATTATTAATTTTCTGGCGCTCTATTAGGTCTAGTCCGTCGGGCGGACCACCGTTCAAGACGTCTTTTCCTTGCTCCGTTACCCCTTTTATATGCTAACCGCGAGTCGGCGGCAACTCCCGTTTAATTAACATGGGAGCGCCTGATCGGGAAGCGTATGGGAGTGACAGAGCAACGGCTATCCTCCGTCCTCGCCCGTGCGAGTGACGGAGCGCACTAGCGCGCTGCTGCGCGCCTGAGAGAGAACGAAGTCCCCACTCGGACGAATTCGGCTCTGCGCCGACTCGGGCCCGCCGCAGTTTCGCTTGGTGGCGGCTGCGGTCGCGCGGTGCGGGCGGGCCTAGTCGCCGTGGAGAGAGGGCAAAACCTCTTGTCTCTCTCTCTCTCACGGCGCACGCGATTAGTTCCAGGAACTAAGCGCGTAGTGAAGTTTTTGCCTCACACTTTCCCCCCGCGAAAATAAGTTTTTAACTAATTAAAAACTTACCCTTATAGCGGTTGATTGGCGTATAACATCAAGTCACCACTCGGAAGGTGGATGACTGACGACCCCTTTCCTGTCTGGGTCGCGGCATCCCGGACAAATCAAAGTCCGGGATGCCGGAACGGGGTGAACCTGATTGTCCGCGGGGATGTTCTGCGCGGTGGTGTGGTCGTCCATGACGATGTACTCTGCGGCGGCGTGACGGTGGTTGATATCACCCTGGACACCCAGGGCGATCGCCTGGGTCCGCTGTTAGTGACAGGAGGGTGGGCTTGGGGATCCGCTGCGGATCCGCTCGCCCCCTGGATTCTGGGCTGCTCCCTGGGAGGGCCCAGGACAGGTCTTGATCTCCTGGGGGGCACATAAGGTCGTCGCGGTGCCGTCGGTTTTCGCACGGGAACTTCCCCGAGGAGGATCACGCTCCTCCTCTCTTGACGCGCGCGGATTCTCCGCCTAACTTTCTCGGTTGTTAGTGGTGCTGCCATGGTGACAAAACGACTGTTTTAATTGTCGCTTGTTTTCTGGGCCCAGCCGATTGTTTTTCTTCGACGGCCGACAATTTCCCGGAAATTTCCGCCGGCTTTTCGCGCGGCCGCGGCTGAGATTTTTCCGCCGGCGCGCGACCGAAGGGTTGAGGGTGGGGGTGCGTCGGGCTAGGCCCGTGCCCCTTGCGCTTGACGCGCGCGCTGAGGAAAATCAGTTTCCCCCGGGCAGCCGGCGGGTGTAGTTGCTGAGCGGGGGAGTATCGACGATTTTCCTGTTACCCTAACTTATGCTAGTTTTGTCTACAACTAGTCTTACAGCTAAACTTATTTACTAGTTTTGCTTATAACTTGTCCTACTTACTAGCTCTTCTTATTCCTAAAGGTTAAAGCTATATTATATTTATTTTTATTATTTTTTTTTTTTTTTTTTACACAATTTAGAAACTAGTCTTATTTCTAATCGGGTTTAACAATATTACGCTTTTGTCTACGCTTATGTCTACGCTTATGTCTACGCTTATGTCTACTCGCTATAATTCGAGTGGTAGCTCAGTGGAGGATCTTCGCTGGATTCCTCATCTCCGCTGGACGAGCTTGAGCTCGAGGAGGTGCGGAGCGCCTCGTACCGCTCTCTCCACATCCGCATCAGCCGGAGGGTAGCTTCCCTTCTCTCCAGCTCCTGGTTATTCCTCTCCACTCTTGTAACCAGGTCTGCCCCAGCGACCATGCTGCAGGGTAAATTTTCCACCACGGCTACTCGTAGCAACATGTCGAAGCCCTGTATGCGGCAACGCATGTACATGACACCCTCGGTCTGGAGGGTGTACCGCGCTAGAACCCCCACCTCTAGCGCTGCCGGGCCGTAGATATCCTCGCCCAGCTGTTCTGATCGGAGCAGGCGGGCGAGGGCTGGGTTGATTAGCGTTATTTGGATCCTTGTATCCAAATGCGCTTTGAATACGTGCCGGCCTGTTGTTATCAGCATGGTGACCGGGTAACCTTGTAGGGCTAGTAGTTCTCGCAGAGGGTGTTCTTCGGAGCTCATTTCTTCTCTTGCCTCGGTTAAACCTTTGCGATTGAGTTGAAATACACACCACCGAGCCCAATATTTACATTTGCGGAATTGTAAATACGCCGCTCGAGAATGATCTCGAACCTTCCAGAATGTTCTCGAACGTTCGGGAGTGTTCGGGATCATTCGGCCGCGCATGCTCAAAGGTTCAAAGCGCTTATACACGGGTCTTATGGGCCGACTCGTGTATAAAAGCCGGCGTTCGAGAGCGAAAAGGTACCTTTCTGACCGCATGTCTCCTGCTACTCACACCTCACCTGGCCTACGTATTGTACGGAAAGCCTGACCACCCTCACTCTCTACACCCCCCCAGGCCTACGTATTGTATGGAAAGCCAAGCCGGAATTTTCCTCCCTCGCCCCTGAAAGGCCAACGTATTGTACGGACAGCCTTCTCAGGGTCCTTCCCCTACCCTCTGTAGCATCGGGATATTTAATGCACCCCGCTTTTCGAGTAGATGCAACCGCTTTCTAAATTAAATGCACGTCGCTTAATAAATGAATGAACCCCGTTTTCACACTAGTATCCGATAGACCGCACCGACCGATAACATCCAACACTATCATACCGACCGACTGTACCGAATTGTCCATGTAAATTTAAACGCATCGGAGTGACAAATAAATAGTTAAAAACCCAATAATCGCTTTTCCTTAAAACTTAAAATTTCATCGTTTCTAAGATCCACGCTTGTATTATTTTATGTTACAGAATTAGAACGGCAATAAGCATGGAAACCATATTAAATTAAAATTCTGCTTATTTTTATTTTTTACCTGCTGTTGTGTTCCACCTCCCAATCCTGGTTCCCCGACTGCATGCATATCCGCGCAATTTATTAATTTAATTCATTCTTTTCAATTTTAACATCAAATTAAATTTAAAAATTAATAAATTTATTAAAGCGCGGGGACTAACCCGTTACATAACTATGAAGTGATATCCTTCTAAGTAGTCACGCATCTTCCATATGTTCCACTTTACAGCCAAGCATTCTTTTTCCGTAGCGGAATAATTTTTTTCAGCTGTATTTAACGTTCGGCTGGCATAAGCAATGACTTTTTCATGCTCAGCTTCACCTTGGGTTAATACAACTCCTAAACCCTCATTACTTGCGTCTGTTTGTAAAATAAATGGCTTTCCAAAGTCGGGACATGTAAGAATAGACGCCCGAGTTAATTGCTCTTTTAGAATCTCAAATGCTTGTTGTTGCTCCGGTCCCCATTCCCATTTTTTCTTTTTATGAAGTAGTTGGTTCAATGGCTCTATGATTGTGGACACATCTGGTAAGAATCGTCGATAACATGACACCATGCCGTTAAATCTCCTTAATTCTTTTAGATTTGTTGGTGGTGTCAAAGCTACTATGGCGGCTATTTTCTCTGGATCAGTATGGATTCCATCAGCATCGATCACATGTCCCAAATAATTCAATTTTCTTCGTCCAAATTGGCACTTGTCCCAATTTGGTCGTAATTTAGCTTCGTACAATTTATCAAGGACTTTCTTTACCATAAAAAGATGATGACTAAAATTTGGGCTGACTATGACAATGTTATCTAAATAGGTGAAAACATATGGTTCCCAAGAAGGGCTGATCACCTGATCCATCATTCGCTGGAAAACCGCCGGGGAAGAATGCAATCCAAATGGCATTACTTTAAACTGCATTAATCCATGCTTGGGGGCAGTAAAAGCTGTTAAAGGCTTACTTTCGGGAGTGAGTGGCACCTGCCAATATCCATTTTTTAAATCAATTGTTGATAAATATACTGCTCCCCGTAATTTATCCAACGTAGCATATATTTTGGGTAATGGATAGGTATCTTTAATACTGGCATCGTTTAGCCGCCGGAAATCAATGCAAAATCGATATTTTCCATCCTTTTTTTGGCTAAAACCACCGGTGAACCCCATGGGCTTGATGAGGATTCAATCACTTCTTCATCCACCATTTTCTGTACTTCTGCATCGATAATGCCTTGCATGGCTGGATTTCTTGGGCGGTACCTCTGTTTTATAGGGGTACGATTGTTTAAATTAATTTTGTATTGGACTAAATGGGTTGGCCCTTTTATGCTTTCCATTTTTTCCTTTTGCCGCCTGTAGGAGGTTGTCCAGATCCAGTTGTTCTTTTTGTGAAAGATTTTGTAAACCTACAGTACGAATTGCCGGATAATGATCATGGAATTTTATATCAATTCCCAACATTCTCAGAGAGTCCATACCCAACAATATATCATAATTCAAATTATTCATTACTATTAATGATAATTGTTCTTGTTGACTATTTATCACTGCATTTCCCATAATGTTTTGATCAAGTTTAACGGGTGACCCATCAGCCATGGTTGCAATATATTGCGTGGGAAATTCTTTCCACCCATGGTTTAAACACCATTCCGCCATTGATTTTCCTATAAAGGAATTTACTGCTCCGGTATCAATAAGAGCCTGTGTAAACACGATCGCCTTGTTCAATTGTCTAAAATCAAAGGTCCCTCTCGGTCTCAATTCACCCGTTTATATATCCGCGATTTACCGCGGTTTCGTCTTTTCTCCTTACTGTGGAGGGGTAACCGATGTTAGTTTCCGTGGAGACGGCATGCCGTACGCGTGTGATTTGTGCGATTTCGAATTAATCGTTATAAAAATCGTTTCATGTTTAAAATCGATAAATCGCGTGTGAGTTGTTATTTATCCCGTCCCACTGTAAATCCAAACTTCCATCACCTGTGAGGTGAGTGAACCGGCTGGTCATGAGGTTAATAAACTTTTAACCTCAAACCGATGTCGCGACGAGGTGCAACATCGTCGCAGTTTTATTTCTTACATCATAATTCAAAAATATTATTAAAATCTAAAAAACGATTTAGAAATTTTCAGATATAATATCCTTTAATTTTTTAAGTGCAGTTTTAAAAAATGCAGATATGTATAAAGGTATGGAAGTCCTCCACGATTATTTTAATAATAAACTATATCTGACATGGATTCTACCACTTTTTCAAATCTGTATATCAATATCATGACTCTTTTAACTATATAATATTTTATATGTCGTTTAGATTTCATCTACGTCAATATTAATTTGGTTTTATCCTTTGTGACGGTTGTGTTATTTTGGCGGGAATAACTCAGGGGGGGGAATCGGGGTTCGAGGTTCTTGGTGTAGTGACGGGGAGTTCAAAGAAATTACAGAGGGGGAATTTTACATAAAAATGAGATTTAATTAATAAAGTTAAAAAAAAAAGAAAATATACATATGCAGTCTTAGTCTAGGTACATACAATAAATCGGCGGTGAGAGAAAAATTCCGTATACAAAGTTCATGCGGTGAAAATTTCGATTACAATAAAAATATTCGCTTCTCATATTGATGCGGAAAAAAAAAATCTTCGGTTAAATTAGTTGCGCGGTGAAAATCTCCGTTTTCCGTATTCACGCGGCGAAAAATTTGTCTTATAACTTTTACGCGGTAAAATCTTACTCACAATAGTTCCGCGGTAAAAATTATCCGCTTTACAAGTTTCCGCGGTAAAAATTTCGGATTATAAGTTCCCGCGGTAAAAATTTCGGGTTATAAGTTTCCGCGGTAAAAAAAATTCGGAGTATAAGTTTGTAATAATAATTTTATAATTATTATTAATTTTTCGATAAAAAAAATATTTTACGCGGCGAAAACGCATTTCGCCATCATTCCGCCAGGTTACGCTGGAGCGGCGGTCGCGGCAAGCGGCTAGTTCGGCTGGCGGGCGCCAGGGGGCGGTGCGGTTGCTAGGGCCCGCTCGGGCTGGGCCTCAGTCGGCCGGCGGAGCTCCGCGCGGCCGGTCGAAACTTTTCACCCCTCTGCAGGACGGTCCAGCGAGCCTGGATGTTTGTCCGCTTGGGGGCGTAGTTTCGCCGTTCCCGCGCTGGTGCTCCGTCAGTTCGACGGTGGTGGTCGTCCGAGCCGGACCTTTCGAAGCGTTCAACGGCCGTCGACGGCGGCGAGCCCCCAGTGATCCTGGGGACACCCGGAGGCGACAACCGATCTCATCCGCGACGACGGGTCTCCAGCGAACCTGGGGGAACCACGACGAGGAGGATGATGCCGGGGGGGTACCTGCAGCCGAGGCCACGCCGTCCCCCAGTGATCCTGGGAGTCCGTCGGGGCGTCGACGCCGGTTTCCTTCGGCGGGGCAGTCGGCGTTCGGGTCTCTTCCTTTGCTGTTGCCCTTCAGAGATCCTGGAGGGGCATCGGAAGGCGACACGTCAGTCGACTACGACCTTGTGCGCCGTGCGGACGAATTTATGTGTTGCTCGACGGAGCGGCGATCTCCGTCGAGCGCCGAGTGCTGGTGGTGGTGGGGCGCTCGGATGGTGCGCGGAGCATCCTCGTGGCTGCGCGGGTGAGAGCTGGTGGGGCTGTTGCCCGGGTGGGGATGTGGTGATGGTGGGGTGATGGTGTCGGTGCGGGATTGCGGCGGTGGTGTTGGACTGCGGCGCGCTTTTCGGGGCGCCGCAGCCCCGTTTTCGTGAGGAAAATAGCATTTTCCTCACACCTTACTAAATAGTTCACCGCTAATAAGTAAAAAATCATCAGGTGCAATTCATGTATGTTTTGAAATAAATATTGTTATACATTTTATTCACATAAATATTTATGTTTTTTATTCATCGTACATAATTGTTCCTTTAAATAACTTTCAACTATTGCTTCGCGTTTTGGAAATATGAAATCGCTGTCCCTTTAAATTGTTTTCAATTAGTATATGTAATATGTTTATGTTATATACATGTTGCGTTATGTTTTTGTTTTCAAGATCGCGGCTACTCTAATGATATTTAAGACGACCAATACTATCTTACTTTGGATATTTTGAATTGTTATTGTTTTTTATGAATCTAAATTTTACATTGTAAAGAGTAATGACGGTTAATGCCGAGGACCTTTAAATTGTATATACATATAAACGTTTAGCTTATAGTTCTACGTGATTTAGATAACAACAAACCCGTCATTTTCAATTGTGCTTCGATGAGTGGTGGAGGATTTAAATTTTTTAATTAAAAATTTTATAAAGTTCCCAAATTCTTAATTATTCATATAATTTTATTGTTTTTCTAATTTTATTATATATTTTTTTAAACATATTAAAAATGAAGAAGCTTAATGTTTATGATAAGTGCCAATATTCAAATTGTTTTAACATAAGAGACAATGTAAAACTATTTAGATTTTCAACAACAGTTGAGCATTAACAAATATGGATAGAAAATTCAGATAAATAATTTTATTTTTTAAATATTTTATAAAATAGTATACAGTCAATAGGGGACTATGAGTACATGAGGAGAGAGAGAGAGAGAGAGAGAGAGAGAGAGAGAGAGTACATTGTTGGATAATATAAACGTGTATATATCATTCATTTCTATGAAAATAAATTCTTCATTTAGGTAATCAAAAACTTAAAACGTGGACACGAATATCGGTAAGGCATGCAATACGATTTTTGATTGGTCGCACTTAATTAAAAGATTAGTTTCGCATTTAAGAACATATAAAAATATACATATATAATTCAATTATAGTTTCCTTTAGTGATTTAATTTTAACGTGGGAACATGATAAATCCCAAACTACATCTAATTTATTAAACCATATAACAAATATACATTTTTTTCCAAATTCTTTTGAGTCTATGAAAGTGAAATATTCTTTTCAATTATTAAGCGGAAAATGGCTTGTGCAATTAAATTAGCTAATGAAATAAATAATATTAATATTATTAATAATAAAGTAGTTGATATAACTTTCGAATTAGATAATATAGAATTAAATGAAACTTTTGAAATAAATCAAACGCTTGAATTAATGAATTTATTTGATGAAATGGATGAAAATAATATAATTGAGGTGAAAAATACTTATTCGAAAAAAATGCGATAGTATTTTTTTTCGGCTATATAGCGAGAAAATGTATTCAAAAATATAAGTGTGACGAATGTCGATTTTCATTAACAAAAAATGTAAGTGATGCTTTAAATATTAATGAAAAATACATATCCTTTAGAGAATATTCGCATTCGATTGATGAAATTTCTCATTCGTTATATTTAACTCGACCATCAGATAAATATGTTGAAATTGTAAATAGTCAACTTGAAGCTTTCACATTATATCATGAAAGCGTTTGGCAAAAAGAAATTTATTAAATATATTACAAAATTTAATAGAAGAAATAGTAAATAAAGTATATCCACAATGGTTCAATAAAGAAAATAATTGTTATGTACATAGATTATATGCTTTATATTTTTTGCTGCATGTAAAAATTCATGCCACAGCACGAGATCATAATAATAGTAGGAGAGCTTCAAGAAATAATTTATCACATAATAGAATATTAAAAAATATTTTACAGATATGATTTTGTTGTTTTTATACTTACTGTAAGGGTCGGCCTTTTTCGGAAATAAGCCGACGGAAAGTGAAGATGTTTTTCCGGAAAAGGGAAAGTTTGGAACAGCTGAGGCACAGGCGGCCGACGGTTAAGCCGGGGACGGGAGGAAGAGTGACCGCGAAAGCGGAAGAATAGTTTCAGTTTGTGCATAGCCGCAGATTTGTACGATTCTAACTGATTAAAGGCTTGCTACGTTTGCAATTATATTCGGTGTTTTCTGTGTTCTCTTATTTCATCTCTGATATTCAAATATTTAATAAATTTGTGTGATTCTGAAAGCATTATCCTGTGCTCTGCTTGTTAGCTTGCCGATCTATTAAAGTTTTCTTACATCAGAAGTGGGATCTTTTTTTCTTAAAACGCGAAAATGAGTGATTCTTACACGCCGAAGAGAGACACGCGACGCCGACCTGTGCAACGGTCGGGGAGTGATGCAAGTGACGTGAGTGAAGCGTCGCGAAGGTCTCGTTCGCAGAGGAGAGAGCGGTCGGAGAGCGTGACGCGTGATCTGCGAAGAGGACTGCGGCAAATGAATCGTTATGTGCGTGATGCTACGCGTCGGAGATCGAGGGAGAGAGGAAGCTCGCGAGCGAGACATCACAACGAGCATAAATTGATACCCGAGTTCGATCCGGATGAAGATTTCATCACCGCGGAGCTGTGGATAAAGCGCGTAGAGGCGATGCTACGTGATAAGCTAAAAGGCGCGGCGGTGCAATGGTACAAGCGACTGGGGGTATCCATTCTGAGCTGGCAGGAGTGGAGGAAGGAGCTGATCTCTACGTTTACTCGTCATGTCAGCTACGCCGAACGCCTTCGCAAAATGTTGAACCGCACGCTGAGAAAGGATGAGAATATGCGGGACTACTTTATTGAGAAGGCAGGCCTGGTTAATGCCTGTGAATTCGAAGGGAGTCGGGCTGTCGAACTAATTGCCGAGGCATCAACAATGAGTCTATTCAGGCGGCAATCCGGGCGGCGAACTACGGAAAAGTATCTGAGCTGAGAGAGTTTTTAGCCAGGTACGACAGCTGCTCAACAACAACTATTAAGCAGAGCCCATCGGTGAGTAAGAAACCACTTCAGGGGGGCGTGAAGAAGTCGCCAAAACCAAGGAATGATGCGCCCAGTCCTAAGAGCGACGATACCTGTTTTGTGTGTGGAGTAAAGGGACACTACGCCCGAGAGTGCGTAAGAGAAGAGAAAGAGAAGGGAGAGAGGAAAGTGCTCAGCATTGGAGGGGGGCGCCCGAAGAATGACACACGATTCTTTGATGCAGGAGTCAACGGCGCAACCATGACTGCCTACGTTGATCAGGGGAGTGAGTGCGTGACGATCCGGGAGGGGGAAGCGCGCTCTCTACCTGTAGAGGTGAGGCGCTCGAGTGAAGTGCTGCGGGGATTCGGGGGGGCGACTATCCAGCCCCTGGGAGAGTGCAACCTGGCGCTACACGTCGACCAAGCGGTTGCCGACGACACGGCGTTCGTGGTGCCGGACCGAGTTCAGCAGGTTGCAGTGATTGTGGGGCAACCTTTTACGGATCATCCGACGGTGACGGCGATGCAGCGCGGAGGCGAGCTGAGATTGTTCAACTCCGATCGGATGGCGGTGCCTGAGCTGACTGAGCTTCCCCAACACAAGGTTGCAGTGTGGGCGAAGGAAGCTGTGGTGATCCCCCCCAACCAGACAACGCTCGTGGAGGTAAATTACGGCGATTATCACGGTGACTTCTTTGTGGACGTGAGGACGTGAGCGTGTGTTCGAGGCCGGGAGCGGAGTATTGTATCCCGCGTTGCGTCGCGAATACAGCCGCGGGAGTAATTCCAATCGTTAATCTGTCGGACGCGCCGATAGTGTTGAATAACAAGCAATTATTAGCCCGGGGCGAGGCGGTTCGAGAGGCATCGGAGCGTGAGTTTAAGGTAATGACGATCGCGCGAGAGCAACTTAGCGAGTTGCCCGTCGAAAAAGTGAGGATAAGAGAGACAACAAATTCTCGAATGAGGGATCGCGTAATTGAATTATTACGCGAGTTCCGCGACTGTTTCGCGTTAGACTCCAGCGAGTTGGCTAAGACCAACTTGGCTGAGATGTCTATAGAGTTGACTAGCGAAGCTCCGGTTTATTATAAGCCTTATAGATTAGCATACTCGGAGAGGGAAAAATTGCGGGGAATTGTAGAAGATCTGAAAAAGAGCGGAATTGTGCGCGACTCCGACTCGCCATATGCGAGCCCAGTGTTACCAGTTAAAAAGAAGAACGGGGAAACGCGGATGTGTGTAGACTATCGAGCACTAAACGCGATAACTAAACGCTGTCGTTACCCTCTCCCCATCATCGAAGATCAGGTAAATAACCTTCAAGGGGCGCGAGTATTTTCCACTGTCGATTTGGCGTCGGGGTACTATCAGATCCCAGTGGCGAAAAGAGACATAGAGAAAACAGCGTTCGTAATCCCAGACGGACAGTTCGAGTTTCTATACCAACCTTTTGGGCTCGCGAACGCACCGACAGAGTGCTCCAAATTAGCCCAAAAGGTGATCAAACCGCTGAGGGATCACATGGTCGTCGACGACTACGTTATAGGATCGTGTAATGAGGAAGCTGCGCTAGTCGCCCTGTGAAGAATGCTAGAACGCCTTAGAGAGGTGGGACTAACGTTGAGGCTAGAAAAATGCTTGTTTCTATCTAAGAAAATCGACTATCTAGGGTATAAGATAGATGCAGGGGGCATGCGCCCGGGACTGGCGAAAATCCAAACTGTGGAAAAATTCGCTCGGCCGAACAATGTGCACGAGGTTAGGCAGTTTGTGGGACTGGCTAGATACTTCCGCAAGTTCGTGAGGAACTTTGCGCTGATAGCTCGTCCGCTTACTTCTCTTGGGAATGAGGGCCAGAGCAAGTAACAGCGTTCGAGGAAATTAAAAAGATATTGGTGTCACGTCCGGTGTTAGCCCTGTATCGAAGAGGAGCGGGTACGGAGCTATACACTGATGCTAGTAAATGGGGTTTCGGCGGGATACTATTGCAAGGTGACGACGAGGGACGTCTCTGCTTGTTAGCTTGGCGATCTATTAAAGTTTTCTTACATTACTTTTGAAATCATTAACAATTGTATTATATTATTATATTTATTATTATTGCATTAAAAAAAGTGTAAAATATTTTTTAATTAAAAAAAATTATAGATATCACTAAAAATTATAATTGTTAAGTTTATTAGGATAATGTTGTTTAATATTAAAAAATAATGTTGCTCGGGTTTGCAAATTATTTTTTTGTTCTTCTTAGTATTCGCTTAGTAGTAGCGCATTGTTTTTGCGGGAAAGCCCGACCAGATGTTGTCGGGAACAACCCCAAGCGCTTGCCGGGCGTCCACCGTGTTTATGACCTGTCGGGGGCGACAGTAATCAGGTACCTGAACATGGATACGGCCTGCGGAGTAACCGTCGCACCGCGTCACCCGAAAGGGACTTCGGTCTTTTTTGCTTGAACCTTGGAAGTGTTCAGATTTGCCAGTTTTGTTGTTGAGCAAACGAGTGCGTGCGAACCTTTTGTGAACGGGCTGTGCGGACCGAAAGGAGTTGTCGTTGTTGCTGGAATCCGGACGCGGATTCACGAGGGCTTGTCTCGCGGAGTACGCGACCGCCCGACCGACGTGTCTGCCAGCTACAGAGCGGCCACCGTCGGCCTCCAGTCCGCCACCCGCCTCTACCTAAGCGATCCGGAGTGCACACAGGAGTATTGTTGGTTGGCTTTTTTCCCCAGCGGGGATTTTTTTTAGGCCTGCGTGCGTAAGTAGTTATCAATAAATAAAATTCATCTATATTTTATTTGCGGCTAAATTAGTCTTTTATTAAATAAACATCAGTTATACTCATCCCTATCCTCAATCCCCAAAACTGATACTTGATTTTACCTTTTCTCTTTTTTCATATTTTTTAATTTAAAACAAATGTATATTATAGTTTGCTAAATTATTTATACTTACAAATATATGTAAATTATAAAATGTATGTAAATCATGTGTAAATAAAACAAAGAAAATTTTTGTCAAATTTTAAAATGATATAAATAATAGTTGTAAATAAATATTTAATTTTTTATGTAATACATTATATAATTTATAAAATATCTTATCAATGTAACTATGTAATCACAATTTATGTACATGTTTTTTTTTAAGCGGATGTCAAATATAAGAAATATAATGTAAACAATCTAAATTATTTTATTTTTTAAATATAATCATCGCTTACAGCATATATATTATTATAATATTTTCAAAACTTTTGTAAAAAAAAATACAATATATTAAACAAAAAATATTGTTTATAAAAGTTTTTTATGCATAATCACGCCACAATACTTAATATATAAATGTCACAAATATATAAATGTCACACATTTCTTAAGTTAATTTCAGTCATAATATTTATAATTTTATAATAATTATTTAGGCACTTAATAAAACTTAAACTTAATGTTTTTGATTTAATTATTTCTCTTGAATAAAATGAAAATAATCTATGCAATGTACATTGTAAAAAATCATTTATGTACATTCGTAGGCACATTTAATTATGAATGAAAAGGTTAGAGACGTACATAAAGAAATGTATATTGAAACTGCCTTCTTCCCCTATTCTTAATATAAAGTTGTGGTGGAGATTATGCCTGTCGTTTCATTCATTTTTTACGGGCATTTCCGTTAGTACATTTTAAATCAACCAGGTTTGCAGCGATCGCCTCGTGTACACATTTTTAACACGTAAGGCTCAATCTCCCTTTTCATCTCTGGCAATAAATAATCTAGATTTAGTTTGTAGATAATCCGACAGGTTCTGGTTGAAAACCATTTTTGACAGTGAATCACAATTTGATTCTCCATTTTCATCCATAGTTATAATAATAAAAATATTTACCATAGGTTTAAGAAATTTTTTAAAAAGAAGTACAACTATTTTCAGTTATAAATTACAATTAAAATGCTAACAAATTTTAGAAGAATTTTGAATGTATCGGTATATAATCAAAATTTTTATTATATTACTTATTTGCTACAGTAATAACCTTGGTCTTATGTAATGTTCAAAACAATTAATACAACAATAACATCCAAAACTCAATATTAATTGCATATATAATATATAATGTTTATTTTACTAATAATTCCATATTTTTCATAATTGTGTAAACAGAATTACAATATTTAATTTGTGTTAGTCATACATAATTTCTATTATAATAGCATTATTAAATTTAAAATTAAATATAACTAGTTTATTTGAATGTTTTACTTACTTGAGAGTGGTAATATTATATTTATGAATATAAAAATAAATAAATTAGAAAAAATGAAGTTGAATATTTTTTATTAATAAAGCATTTTAGTAAATATAAAATATAGTTAGTTTACTTTTTTATATATTATTGTTTTTACATGTGTACATAAAAATGTAGAGTTATTCATAAATACTTTTCCAATAAATATTCATCCATAAACATAAAAATTCAGTAAATATGATATACAATATTTTTATATTATAGATTTTAAAAAATAGAAGAAATTTTCAAACATCTGCTAATTGTTTTTCTGATCATCTATTTGTTGTAAGTAAACATTTTTATTATAAATATATGCTTATCATAAACAATGATATTAATTTTTTAAATTATCATATGTAAAATTTAAAAATTGATGTGCATTGTAATTGAAAAGACAATATAATATTAATATAATATAATATAAATATTTTATGCCTTTTGATTAAAAACATTTATAAAAATAAAATTGCACTTTTAATTCGCTTAAAATTTAAATTAATGTTATAATATTACTATTATTTAAATATTTAATAATTTTAGTATTAATTGAATTTTGGAATGAAATGTAATTAGTTCATTTAAATTTTAGCACAGAGATTCTGAACAAGATAATTCAAATGCCATCTTTGAATTTAATGATTCAAATAAAAAGAGAATTGAAGCAATACTAAAAATTTATCCGGAAGGACATAAACGAGGAGCTATGATTCCCTTATTAGATCTTGCTCAACGGCAGCATGGTTGGTTACCTATTTCAGCAATGCATAAAGTTGCAGAAATTCTTAATGTTTCTAATATGAGAGTATATGAAGTTGCTACTTTTTATACAATGTTTAACCGTAAACCAATGGGAAAATATCATATTCAAGTGTGTACTTGTACTCCATGTTGGTTAAGAGATTCTGATAGTATATTAAAAAAAGTTTGTGAAGAAACAAATTGTGAAGTAGGTGGAAATTCTGATGATGCTTTATTTTCTGTCTCAGAAGTAGAATGTCTAGGTGCATGTGCTAATGCTCCCATGTTACAAGTTAATGATGATTATTATGTATGTAGTATTAAACAAAATCACTTTCACATTAATAAAAAATGCATTATATATTATAATATCTATTTATATAAATATATATTAGGAAGATTTAACACCTGAAACAACCAAAAGTATTATTGATGCCCTTAAAAAAGGAGAACGACCACCACCTGGACCTCAATGTTGTAATAGATACACAGCTGAACCTGCAAATGGCCTTACTTCATTAACTTCTCCTTTACCAGATCGTACATTTGGAGTACGAAAAGATTTATAGATAAAAGCTAGTGATAATTCTTTGTAAGATTTTAACCATATTTAATTATTATTACAAGATAAAGTTTCTCTAGTACCAAAATTATACAAATATTTATAAATATCAGCATTAATATTTTTCTGCATGATTTTCCAATAGAAAATATATTTTAATGAAGATTGTTGTTATATTTATTTATTTATTTATTAATAGGCATTAATAAAAAATCCAAGATTTTATCAGCTTTTAAATAAACATTATAATAAAGTATAAAACTAAATTACCTATTTAAAGATTTAAGAGTATCAATGGGATGATATTTTAAATACTCAGTGATGATTCTACAAAAAATAAATATTAATTTTTATAAATTACAAAATAATATTCATATCAAATATTAATAGCTCTAAAAAAATTTTTTTAAATTTGGATCATATTGATATCATATGCATACATTATCAAAAAATTAAGAATTTAATGAAAATATAACAAAAAAGTATGAATAAAATTATATGACAAATAAAAATAATTTAATTTTCTAAAATATTATTTACAAAATAATGCATAAATAATATTTATGACAGCCAGTTTTATATACAAAAAAATCCAAAACAAATTTTATGTTAAAAATATTTCTTATTAAACATAATAAATATATATAAGTTTAATATAAAATATTATGTATAAAAACATTTATGTTGCTACTCAAATAAATAACTAATTCTACTTTTAAAGAAACTTTATTTTCTAATTATAATAAAATATTAAAAATTTGTGAAGAAATGTTATTAAAACTACCATAAATATTTACTATTTAGCATATACTTTAAATTTTTATTCTATTGTAATTTAATATTTTTTATTTAATATCTCTGTTCTTATAAAGTACAGAATGTTTGTACTTCTATATAATAAATATGACTAAATAATTTTTATCTATTTATTTAAGTCATGTAAATTTTTATTAAAGATATTAAAATAAATATTATTTAAAAATTGATAACAATTACTGTAGTATATGAATATATATGAATTGAACATTATTAAAATTACTAGAGAATTTATCCTATGTATAGTTTTCAAATAAAAATTTTATTGAAAAACACTTTTATTTTATACATATTAAATTTCATCAAAAGCTTCAAAGGTTCTAGCAGAGATGAATAGGGAGATCGCCGATGCCAATGTTAACAAATAGTAAATTATATTATACTTCAAGTGGTATATGTAATTTAGTAAAAGAAACAACGTTTTTAATTATAATATATGATTTTTATTTTCTTATAGTTATGAAAAAATATGAATCATATTAAGATTAAAAATATTTTTTAGTTTTACTAAATTACGTACAACATCCGAAGTATTTTAAAATACGTTTCTGTTTTACTCGATTTTAGTTAATACATTTACATCTTTTTTTTTAAACAGATTTTATAGCACTAACATATTTGTTTAAACATTTCCTGCGATCGTTAGGATCGCTTGGGTCACCTATGTACGAGAGAGAAAACAAATATTTCATTCGCTACTATATTTGTTTCTTTTATTTAACATAGGACCTCATGTTCTCTTAATCTCTAGTGTACGATTTTAGCAGAGATAAAAAGGGAAATTGCGCCTCGGCACAGGAACAAAGATCCTAAATTTTTGTTACTCCTTGCAGCAGTCGAATTAAAATCGTGACAAAGCATCGGATTAGGGGTACAAAATTTTAGGAGTGGAAGAGGCAAATGGACATTTGTTTTCCATTTGCATTCATTTTTTTACATTTCCCTGACTCTCTCAATTAGGCGCGTTTTTGATACTTCCGGAATCCACCAGAATTGCAACGTTCGCCTTGAGTCCGCATTTTCAACATGTGAGGTGCAATCTACCTTTTCATTTCTAGTTTTAACTTAATGCATAGCGCGAAATTCGCTTCGACAAATAAATATGTATTATAGTTATTTTAAATGCTTGTATTGTTTTTTCTTTTAAGCTATTATTTTTTATTGTTATTTACATCTTATAAACATTTTAAAATACAATAAGTACTATAAAAATTGTCATACTGCATTTTATCAAATACTACTATTTTATAAAGCCTAATTATTTTTGTTTATTTCAATTTATCATATTGAATAACATACGCTTTGTTATACATTGATGTTGTAAATTAAAAATATTCTATATTTGTATAAATAGTAACATTACTATTTTTAAAGAATGGTGTAATTATAATTTATGTTTTATTGTATTAATATTACATTTTATATTTTACAAGGACAATAAAAATTATTTATTTATTAGTACTTTATTAGAAAATAAAAAAAATGGATAAACCTATAATTGTTAATAAAATTTCTGCTATTGATAACGAAGTAATCAATAAAATATGTTCAGGACAAGTATGTATAGATAAAATTAAATTTAGTTGAATTTAAAATGTTTATTCTTTTAACTAAAATTTTTAATTATATTTTACATTAGGTAGTATTAGATCTTTCTATGGTAATTAAAGAATTAATAGAAAACAGTCTGGATAGTGGTGCCACTTCAATTCAAATAAAATTAAAAGATTATGGAAAAACTTGTATTACAGTAATTGATAATGGAAGCGGAGTATTGGAAAAAGATTTTGAAGGACTTGGTAATAAAAATAAAAAAATAAAACATATTTTGAAAAATGTTTATAGAAATAATTTATTTATAAAATATATTTAAAGGTTTAAGACATCATACATCAAAACTACAAAAGTTTTCTGATTTATTACAAGTAAAAACATTTGGTTTTAGAGGTGAAGCGTTAAGTTCACTTTGCTCATTATCGAATCTTAGTATTATTACAAAACATGCTTCATCACAACATGGTTTCAAATTACAATTTGATAAAAATGGTAATTTAATTTCTAAAAAAGAAAATGCCAGGCAGCAAGGAACATCTGTTTATGTAGAACATATTTTTAAAAATTTGCCAGTCAGATCAAAAGAATTTGAAAGAAATATTAAAAAGGAATTTACTAAAATGATTCAAATTTTATATAGTTATTGCTTAGTTTCTATTGGAGTAAAAATAACGTGTATAAATTCTTTAGAAAATAAATCAGCAAATGTTTTAGTTACAACTACTGGGACAAATAATTTAATGGATAATATCACAGCAGTTTTTGGTAGAAAAAATCAAGATAATTTAATTGAAATTGAATTAGAGTCACCAGATAAAGATACTTTGGAAGAATATAATTTATGTCATAAGACGTTTATAAATTTTAAATGGAAATGTTTTGTCAGTAATTGTAGTCATTCATCAGGACGATCTTCTCCAGATAGGCAATTTTTTTATGTTAATGGTAGACCTTGTGTTCCTACAAAAATTATTAAATTAATAAATCACATATATCATAAGTACAATAATAAACAGTATCCATTTATTTATTTGGATATACAATTAAATCAAAGTTATACAGATATTAATGTTACACCAGATAAACGAACAATTTTGTTTACACAAGAACAAGTTATTCTCGCTACTATAAAGTCAAATTTTCAAAGAACTTGGAATAATGCAGAAGGAAAATTTACTGTGAAAACTTTAGATGAACTAAAATTTACAATTAAAAAAAGAAATTTTGTAGATTCATCAGAAAACACTCCACCAACAAAAAAACCTTTTATTATTAATTTAAATAAAAGTACCAAATATACACAAGAAACATGTGCAATAGAAACAATTAAATCAAAATTTAGTACATTAAAATCCAAAGAAAAAATTATTGAATCAAATGAAAAATGTATAGATTTTGAGAAATCCATTGAAAATATTAAAAGTAAAATGGATAATGTTGAATCAAAACAAACAAATATTGAAATAAACAGATCTAAACATTTAGAATATGATTTTGAAACAAATACACCAAACAGAAGTCAATTGGAACATACTGAAATGCAAATAAGTTTAAAATCTATAAAAGATAAAATGATTAAATTACAAGAAATTCAAGTATTTAAAAAAGAAAAAAAAAATATACTTAAATATAGAGCTCAAATTGACTCTTTAGCTGTGGAAAAAGAACTAGAAAGAGAATTGACAAAAGAATCATTTAAACAGGTTTGTACTATATGAATTAAAAAACAATTATGATTTAATTATTTTTGTTTAATTTTTTTTTTAATTACAGATGCAAGTTATTGGACAATTTAATTTAGGATTTATTTTAACAAGGCATAATGATGATATTTTCATTATAGATCAACATGCCAGTGATGAACAATTTCGTTTTGAAAAATTATCAAATGAAACTAAAATAAAGACTCAAAAACTTATTTTACAAAAACAATTAAATCTTGCTACTGTAAATGAAAATATTCTTATAGAAAATCAACAAATATTTGAAGATAATGGTTTTAAATTTTATATAAATATGAAAGGTAATACAATTAATTTTCTTTTTTTTTTCAATTATGATATATTTCTATTTTTAAATATAGAAATTCCTGGATGTAGAGTATACCTTACAGGAATACCTGTTAGTTTTGATTGGCAATTTGGTCAAGAAGATATAGAGGAACTAATTTTTCTTATAAGAGAAGGAGGTACAGATGGCAGTAATTCTAAAAATATTCCACGACCTAGTCGGGTTCGACAAATGCTAGCTTCAAGAGCATGCCGTAGTGCTATTATGATAGGAAAAGCATTAAATTTAGTTGATATGCATCGGTTATTACTACAAATGAGTCAAATGAATAAACCTTGGAATTGTCCTCATGGAAGACCAACAATTCGTCATTTATTATCCTTGACATTATTAAAATAATTCAAAAAAAATTTTTAACTTATCAACTTACAAATATTATTAAATTATTTATTATATAATTATAATTACTGAATATAATCACAGATTAAAATGAATATAATTTTTAAATTTTTCAAAATTTTAATTAACATTCATGAAACATTACATTAAAAATAAAAATTAACTGTAATAAAAGATTAAATTAATACAAATTAAAAAATGTAATACTTTTTAATTGAATTAAAAGTATTGTGATTGATTATATAAAAAATTTAATTTGAAATTATTATATTAAATATGTATTTTTATAAAATGTTAAAATTTCATATAATAAAAATACAAATAATGTACATACCAATAAGTATAAGTTCGTAATTAAAATAATAAATATATTTCTAAAATATTTACTTTGTTGTTATTTTTATTTATTGTTAAAACTCTTAATTATATTTAATTTGTAATAAAATCTTATCCCTTAAAATTAGTTTAAAACATTATACACACACTTTTGTGTATTGTACTTTAAAAAAGGATAATAATAAATATATAAAATTAGAAAAATATTTTTTATATAAAAATTTTTGGGTCAATTTGTAATAATCTTTTGTAAAAAAAATTATATTCTGAATTAATACTTTACCATTATTACCCTAAATATTTTTCAATAGAAATAAATAAAATGTTTTAATTAAAAATTGTTTATTAAAAATTAATTTAATTTTTGCAAATACATTTAGTAAATTTATAATTATGAAAAATATTAAACACTAATAGTTCTGAATATATTAAAACCAGAAAGTGCAGTAGAAATTATTGTACCAGGGCATTGAGGATGCCAATGCAATTCTTTTACATCGGTTTGTCCTTGATGAATAAAAAGTAATTGTGGTGGTAATTTTGCTACATTTTCATCTTCATTTTCATCAAATTGTTCAGCTTCAACAGATAAATCCCATTGAGTTATTTGATTATCTGCTCCTCCAGAAGCAAAAACTGTTGCTTCGTCAGGATGCCATTCAACCGATGTTACTGGTGCTGTATGTTGTTTAAATGTAGCTAATGGCGATGCTCCATCTGCATTAAAATGACGTAAATCCCATACTCGTATTATCCCATAATCATCACCAGAAAGAAGAAATTGTGTTTCTTTTTTATTCCAAGATATGACATTAATTTCTGTTGAATGAGCATCTGTAGCAGTTAACATACACGAAGATTGGGGATTTATTCTAGTATCCCAAATTTTTATGCTAATATTTGAAACAAAAAAGTATAATTATTTATATTTTATACATACATAGGATTATTAAAATAATAAACATATTTGTTTTACTATGGACATTATATAAATATTTAGTTCAAACATTTATTTGTGATTGCTTCAAAAAATAACAAGTACATATTATTAAATGGATGAAAGAAGACCATAAAAATAGTTGAAATAATAAACTTTTGATTGACAATCAGAAACTTTTATATAAAATATAATCAAACAAGAAGTATTATTGAGAAAAATAGCTAAAGAATTTATACCTTTAAATTTTTTCTTCTTAACAAAGAATAAATTTCCAGAGTGTATTTATTAATTTTAAATTATTAAATAATATTATACAACAAAAAATTGTACTTAAATAAAAGTATTTATTACTTATATTTTATTAAATCGCGATATTTTATTATGAAATATTTTATAATGATTAGGTCTCACGGAATAGTTTATAATACAAAATTAAAACTTAATATTTAATTAAAAATAAAATTTATTTATAATTACATTTTTATTTTAAGATTAATAAAATTTGTTTTACCTTTTATCTGTCGAACAAGATGCTAATACATGTCTTTCATTGGGTGACCACTGAAGATCTTCGACACTGAATGGTGCATGAGAATTGTAAGGTCTTTGATCAACACACCAAGCTTGATTTGCTCCAGAATTACTATATCGCCAGATATGAATATTACCTTTACAGTCACCAGATGCTAACGTACCTATTTCTGTTGAACACCAATCTAAACCGTAACCTTCACTTAAATGTCCTTTAAAAGTAAAAATTGGTTTTACTGCATTTTCAGATTTTTCACATTTTTTTTTATATGCAGATAAATAAGCAGAATTTTCTACAGCCTTTAATTGCTCATCTAAATTCCATATAGATACACGACCTAATTCACTCCAACTTGCAGCAAATGTTGTAAACCCAATTTGAGTACACCTAAATACAATTATTATATATTTTCAAAATTTTTACTAAAATTTATAAAATTATATACCTCACTCTATTTACACATCCCTGATGTTTGATAGAAGCAACATTCATTATAGGAGATTTTGCTTCATCTTCATTTTCAGAATCAGATGAATCTGAATCATCATTTACATTTATTCCAAAAAGGTTAGACATTTTCATAATATGTAAATTATTAAGATGTGCTTTCGTTGCTTGTGTACCAGCTAAAATATACATTGTCAAAGGATATGTTTCCCTTGAATTTCCAATATTATCCTTAATAATATCAAAACTAAGGCATGGTGCACCAGTTTGTGCTTGATGAAGAATACGATAAGCTGATTCATCTACAACTAGTTCTTCATCTGCTTCTAATTTAGTTCCTGGTAAAAAAACTTTTTTTGTTTTAATACCGAGTTCATTATCATTGCTTTCTTCTTCCATTAAGCTGCAAGCATCACTATTGTTACTACAACTTTCACTATTATCTTCCATGTGTTCCTTATCGATGCCTTCCATTTCATCAACTACTGACATTTCTTTATATAATAATTAATACTTTATTATTCATATATTCATTACACACAATTATAAATAGAGTATAAATGTATGGACAATTTAATTGTAGTACATAAAACATAAATAAAATAAAAAAACATTTTTAATAAATTACAATGAAAAAATTTTTATTTTCAATAAAAGAAAAAATTAATTATTTTTATTGATTCACAAATAAAATTTATAAAAATTGAAATAAATTTGTTTCTATAATTAATTTAAAAATCCTGATTTATCTGAAAATTGTACATTTTCTCATAATAAAAAAACATTACTTTAACCTAAATACCGTATATACTACCATACTTTTAGATGTTTATAATAATTCTCTTTTAAAAATATATACTATTGGAAAATGTAATATTATAATTGAATTTTTACAAAAATATAAACTTACTTTTTTAATTAACTTCAAAAATTATAAAGTATCAATATTATTTTTGTACTCTGCAACACAAAAGATTCGAACACATGTTATTATGCGCATGCGTATTTGACATCCAGTAAATAAGGTTTCAATTATTACTTGTTCATCGATAATTAGCCATTATTGGGTCAAATATCCATTTAAAAAATATGTAAATCCGTATATCGTAAATAATAAAAATGAAGTTTAGAGTTAAGAATTGATTGTAAATACGAAGAGCTCAAGGAAAGATGAGAAGCGTTCACTAAGCATGTTTCTTTTTCATCATATTAATTGCGGAAGATACATCATATACGAGTGCGCGCGCGCATTTGATCGCTATCTTTTCTGGAAATAATTTTAATAAACACGTTTTGTATAACGAAAAGACATTTGAATTATATAATCAAATATTTTTATTCATTTACTAAAAAACGATGACTAAAACACTACCACCTATTCTACATTATAAATTATATCTACAAATTGTATTTTTGTGCAAAATTGTGTTAAAATATAAAAAAAAATAAGTTACATACAGGACCTTAGAATAAAGACTCATGAAACTGCTCCTATATGGACCAGTTTATTATCAATTTATATCAATAATATTTAGCATAATTAATATAGTTATATGTATAAAATACAGCAGTAATAATAACCCTCACAAAGGACAGATGGGACAGACGGGTGTCAGGGGTTGAGTGAAGATGATTGTTTGCCAAATATGATTCAATGATGCTTGGATTATTAGCTGTGTTTGTTAAAGTGAGGGCTACTTCCAGAGTTGTTCACCAGCTGAATTGATGCCATAGGACTGTGCGGATATTGTGCTACAGGCATACTGGAATTATTATGATGAGGATTGCTATTATGGAGGCTGTGAATATAAGAGCGTTGAACTGGTTTGTGTTGGGCAAGCTGAAGTAAAGCTTCTGGTATAGAGAACCACTTGCGTTTGCGCCCTATAGAACGTGAATCTTCCCATTCAGGTAGCTCTTCTGTAACTCGCATTACCCAAACTTGAGTTCTATGCTTATGTTCAACATTCTGCTAATTAAAAAAAAAACTCTACTAAAATATTTTATAACTGAATGTAATTCACATTGTTAAGATATGGATTCAATTACATACTTCAAAAATGCCAAGACATCTGCCTAATTGTCCAAGTACACCAGCCTCTTCTCGAACTTCTCGTAAAGCTGTTACTGCAGGCTCCTCTTCTGGTTCAACTCCACCACCAGGGACAATCCAACTATCTGGTCTTCGACTAGAGGTCACTAGTAAAACCTGTATTTAAAATAGAAATAAATAATTATAGTCTAATGATAATAAAAAAAAATTACTTTATTGTTACCTCCTCTTCGAGGTCATTTTTGACGCAGATACAGGCAGCTCTACGTCTATAGCCCTCAGAATCATAAATACGAATCGAATTTGGTTTCTCCTTAACCATATTTTAACGAGAGTAACAGTGTCAACAGATAAACCAGAGATACTGAGGATACCAGAACATTCCTAAACGCGCGGAGCCGCGTAAATATTCGTCAAACCGCTATTGACATCGAACTTCCCTCCCGCACCGTCCCGGTTAAGTTAATAAGCAACATGATGTTCGAGGAGCAAGGAAAATAAATTCCCTCTTCTAATCTAGTCGCCGTATACAAATTAACAATCGCCTCGTCATATATCGTTTTGACAGCCGTATGATTCCTGTGTACCTGGTCCTCACCTCGCCAATATTACAAATCAAACACTTGCTGTGTTCCAGTACTTTTTTCTCAAAGACACTTAACCTCAAAAATGAACAGGCCTTACAATAACTGTTCTATCTTTAAATCGGCTAGCCACTCGAACTCAATGGTGTGCCTCTTTTTCGTTCGTCAAGCTAACGATTAATGACTGAACGTTATTGCCTTTAAACGGACGTGCACTTTTACAATGTCGAGACGTCTTCATGCGCACGCTCAGCCATATGTCATTCGTCTATTTCACTAATGACTGTGTGCACGAGCTGAAAAATGTATGGCCGGCCGGTCAGCGCTTATTCCGTACCGCCTCTACACCGACATTTCATATGGCAATAATAATTCTGGCACACGCAGTAAAATAATTTCACAAGTACAAACATTCGAAATAGCGTTTAACCTAGGCTATTACATTTCCCCTCGACCACAACATTTTCTCTTTCTCGTCTAATCTCCGAACGATCTATTGTATTTTTAGCATTTATCTACATAATAGGCGTATCAAGGTAAACCCAATTCACAACTAACAGTCGATAACTACGTAAATTTTTTTTTTTTTTTATTATTATTATATTTTTTTATTATATATATATATATATATTTAAATATATCTTAAATGCAGATTTTTTTTAAATTATGCGAGTAAGTAATATACGCGCGAATGAAATATTTGTAAATAATCAGAATTAATTACACATAATCCCTTCTCTAAAATATCCCCTAATGTAATTTCCTTTCTTATCTTGTAATATTATTTCGATAATAATTTATTTAATGTATATTAATAATTTTAATTTTCGGACACATTTATGCCAATGTGTAAAATGTAATTAATAATTGTGAACTCGTTGATTTTGTCAATGTCCTTCGTATAAATTCAATATTCGTCAATCATTAAAAATTATATTGTTATAATAAATGAAATTACAATGCAATTATAATTCTTTTAAAGTTAATTGAATAAACATAAAATTTCGATTATTAAAAATTGATTTTTTAAATTATTTAAATATATATATATATATAATAATATAAATGTGTATTTAACGTAAAATACATATACGTACCGTATATACAATATACATTAAATAATGTAAATCATACAGTACACCAGATATTAAAAATAATTACAATGTTTAATTATATTTACTTTTTATTTACTTTCATATTTTTATTTATGTTATTCATTTCTATCTATGATTCTTGATAAATGAAATAAGCAATGCTATTTGCCAAAATATCTGTAGCATAGTAATGATAATTTTAACCCTACAATTAAAAAAACAATAATAATAAATTTAATTCTACAATTATATTTTATATAAAAATTTATGATACACTAAGTAAAATTAATATTACTCATACTAATATTATTAAAATGAAACATAAAATAATAATTTAATTTATTTATTTTCGGAAATTAATCAAATTACCAATTATAATTTTTTATCCTTATGAATATTATAATTCACAAATATTATTATTATTTATCATTCAAAATTAAACCAAAAAATTATTGGACTATTTATTTTTTTATTTTTTTTTTTTTAAACTATTATTCTTAAAGTTATTATTTATTTTTATGAATTAATTGATATAAATTAAAAAGTATGTATAAAATATCCATAATAATAACAAATAAAAAATAAAAATAATTAAAAAATTAATTCCTAAAATCTTTTTTTAATTTGTTACTTTACAAATAAATACTGGTGATTTTTGGGTGATTGTTAAATAAAACAAAAAGGTAAGAATTAAAATTAATAAAAAATATAATGTGAAAGCTAATAATAACTAATTATATAGTTTTTTAAAATTTTTAAACTATCATTTATAAAATTTGATATGAATATAATAAATTGCACTTAAAAAAAAGTACTTTTATAGTAAATTATGAAATAATGCTTTATGTATAACAAAATTTATGCTTATGAATAATATAAATGATTTCTTTATATAAATATAATTAACTGATTTACTTAATAACAATTTATATTAAAGAACTTACACGTAAATTGAATGCTATAATTGGTATAGAATATTTATTTTGCTTTATTATTTTAGGTCTCTTGTAGTAAAAAATGATTTTTGCTTGATTCATTTATATGTATGTGTTAATCATGATAGTATTGTTTATTTTACTTATTTTTAATATAAAAAAAAAATTAATGTTCTGTATAAAAAATATCTTAATTTAATTGTAATTGGAAATCACTATTACTATATTGAATTATACTTATGTTCTCAATTACATGCTTATATTTTCTATGAATATTTTTTAGCGAAAATAACAATTTCACAAAACTATAGAGCAATAAAAAACTGAACAACACCACTTTATTTTTTTTTATGATCTATATCTATAAAATACGCTTTTAATAAAATGTTATCTTGATTATAAAATATATAATCATAAAGATATAAAGTAAATTACAATAATTCTACGCAATAAAAATATTCACTTAAAAAAATATTATTTTACTTTAACTAATAGTAAACATTTACGATATAATAAATGTCAAAAAATATTACATATCAACTTGTTTATTGACTTATCTTGAAAAATTATAATTTCCTTTTATTGTATACTCTATTAAATTGATGTACTTAAAATTACTTAAAAAATCCTGTAATCCTAATCTCCTGTTTTAATTTTGTTCTTAAATTTTCTTGTGATAGATCATTTTGCGATTAATTATATTTTTAAAAAATGCTGAATTGAAAAAATTACTTTATCGACAATTAATATAATATAAGATTTCTCAAAATATTTTAAAATTTAAAAAAAATTTTAATTTATTACCACCATAGTTTAATATTGTGTGTAAATCCTTTATTTTAAGAAGAATTGTATTTTTCTTAATTAACACCTTGTAAACAAAAAAACAATTCTCCCCAAAATAAAGGATCTACGCATTTAAAATCTTAAAATATTATTCTAATAAATCATTAACACAGTAATTCTATTCTCGATACTTACCTTACTCTTTTTGACAAGTTTAATCAAACAATAAATCATGACCTGATTAAAATCATAACTAATTTTATGTATTAATTACTTGTTTATAATAGTTTATTAGTAAATGGTAATTAAAATGATAAAATAATGTTAACAAAAGGTTTCTAGAGTACGAAAATAAAAGAAATCTTTAGTTTAATAATTTTGCATACATAAATGCATTATTTTGTGTTACATTACTTTATTTTATGTAAATATATAAAATAAAGTACACTATGTTAAAATTGGTAAAAATAATTTTAAATATTATTTGTAAATATTTTTTTCATTGTATCAAATCAGTTTTGAATGTTTTCGTTGAAATAATTTTAAGTAACAAATAATAATAATAATAATAATAATAATAATGAATATAATATTTTATTAAATTTTTAATAAATAACGCAGGTATGCAAGTATTGTACACGTATAGTTTACATGTACATCCATATTCAACACAATTCAAATCTTTAAGCTAATGGTTTCAAATTTTCGAGACATGCACTGATTCTGTCATGATTAATTATTACAAAATTTAATATCACTATCAATAGAAAGTAACTTTAATATCTCAATCAACACTCCAAAAAATAAATTGTATAAATTAAACTTTTCACATAAATTCTAAATTTAAAGAACCATTATATAAATGACTTAGCATGAACTATTAAAACCTAATATGTTTTTATCAATATTTTTTTTTTTTTATTTTTTTTTTTTTTATACCAATAATTAATGATATTTTAATATTGCAAAATTAGACAAGTGTCTCAATATTTATAAACAATAAATTTATCAATCATTATACAATCCTTGCACACAATATTTAACTATTAATCACTATTGGTAACCATTAAAAAATGTTACAATGCACAATGAAATATTTGAGTATGATTGAGTTTATTTTTATACATTTCAATGCTTGTTTAAAACAATAATTAGTTTAATAAAAATTTTTTAAAATTCGCTTAAATGCTTTTAAACGTTATTAAGCAGAATAAAATAAAAATGTATCTTATTTTTTTGTTCGTTTATTTGTTTCTTTTTTGCTTATCAATGTTCCTAAAATTTATGTACACATTAATTTTTTTTAACAATCACATGGCTTTCGTTTAAAGAAAAAAAAGAAGAAATTACTTTTTCTTCGAGCACTTATTTTTTGTAATATCATTTTAGTAGTATTTATATACATCGAGTTTTTAGTAAATAGTTAAAAAAAGAATATATAAGCGAAATACATTATCGATAGTACATTACTGCTTTCAATAAATGAAAAAATGAAAAACATAATTTGTATTTACTACAGCAGCAATGTAGTATCTATTCTCGAATCTGGTGCATTTTTACTTGCCCCTTTTATGAAAGTATCAAAAATATCTTCTTTAGTACATGTGTCCTAACAAACAACAAAAAAGAGTACATCATATTGATAATAAAATCATTAAAAGTATAGTGACTGAATTCTAAAATACACAGCTCACCTGTTTACTACGTAAAGTCCATTTTAAGCTTCTTTTGATTCTTCTTTCTTTGTCACAAAATAATAAAATATAACAATGACCGCAATAATAAAAATAATAATTATTATAATATATTAAAAGTAATAGTGATAATGATGATTATGATGCTGATGCTGATGCTAATGCTGATGATAATGGTAATGATGATGAATATGACAACAATAAACGCTATTTTACTTAGAACACTAAATTGAGTTTACCATAAAATTGTAAAATTAAGTCAAATTTTGTTTTCTTTATAAATGTGATACAATTTGGAGTGTGTCTTTTTGTTTTTTTTGTTTTTTTTTGTTTTTGTTTTAGATAAAACTATAACGGTTAATCGTAGATACATATATGTAATAGCATTGTATCGTTGAATAAATATACCAACTTTTTCATTATTATTCATTAGACTTATAAATAGCAGAATTTGAGGGTTTCAATTTTTAACTATTTATCTTCACATATTTTTGTCGTCAAATACAATCACGTTATATGTTGCTTTGAAGATACGATGATAAAATTCGTATCCTTGTAGTATGCATTAAATCAGTACTTTTCGGACTAGTGATCACCTTGACTAGTTTGTTTTCCGTATCTGCCTTGTGTTTCGATTTTAATTTTCAGCTCTTTAAATGACAATACTGCTGCTATTGCAATTTTTAATTGAGCCTTACAATTCATTTCAGAGTCTTACTGCTATCAACATCCAGCCCATATCAATCTCCAGGGTGCTCTGGGCAAGTACGATTTACTTGAAACCATTTATCAATGCAACTGTAATAGATAAACGATAAATTAATTACTCCATCTTTATAAATTTCAAATTTTATATTATTCGACAATATATAGGAATTGAATTAAATCTAAATAAGTAAAATAGTATTTCTTCATATTATCTACAGAAACTTATTACATTTGTCATTAATAATAATGAAAATTGCATGGAAAAATTGCATAAATTAATAACATGTATTTTATACATTTTTTTTTAATTTATATAATATTATATTTTAGGTTTTGTAACTTTAATTAACATAAAAATAAACTTCAATTTTAAAAATAAAATAATTGTTATTTGAAGAACTAAAAGATTGAGATCTCTTTAAATTTTTGGAATGATGAAAAGAATTTCACTTTTTTTTATCTTAAATATAAATAATTAAAAATACACTTAGAAACATTATAAATTGAATGCAATAAATTTCTATTAATACAGAGCTAATTTTGAACTATTAAGATTTTATGCTACTGATATAATAGATTCTATTTCTTAAAATACACATAAAATAGATCAAACAATAAAGCGCTTTTAAGGTAGTTAGCGAAATACTGCAATCTTAATGCGGTAATTAATAACAAGTTTATTGCAATTTCTTTTAAATTTTAAACTAAAACAAATGCCGTAAATAAATTTAAAATAAATTTAAAACTAAAATAAATAATAAAAAAATACTGGTTGTCAATTAACCAGGGCTTATATTTAGTGTATCTATAGTCAATTTACTAACAATCTAATTGGTGAGGTAATCAGAAAATATAGAATTAAAAAATAGGCTTTAAACATTGAACTAATTATTGAAAAATTAAGTCTGGATATATTAAAAAAGAAAGATACATTCAATGTCATTAAGTGAATAGGTTTTGGTAATTATTTTTACGTATTTTAATTTTCTGATCAGAATATTGATTAAGAATATTAAAATTGTGTATTTAAATGGTACAATAAAGAATACTTATTTGGCACACATTATAATCAATGGTTTTAATTTACAGTTTTTGTTTTTGCACGTTTTCCATGATTTATAAACTTTTCAATAAACGATCTGATAACATTTCTAAAATATATCTACATTAAATAAAAAAAAATTATCTTAACTAATAAATATTTAGCATTCCAGATGTCATTTATTAAGCCATATAAGAGAAAAGTTTATACGAGCAACAGCATATGAAGTCAGACAACTAAGTTCCTAATTTTGATCGCATTCAATAATACAAAAGATAAGCACTATTTATGTCATGGCTGCCATGCAGTAATAATCAAGAGCAGTATATTTAGATACATTCTTATATTCAGTGAGAATCGAATCCGTTTTCTTCTATCACTCCCTCCCGCCTCTTTATTTTTTGCGTCATCATTTTGCTCATTATCTCTTTCCTTATCATTTCTTTTTTCTTTTTCTTCTTTTCGTTTAGTTTTCACACGAAATCAGTAAAACTTAAAATAATTATTTGGTCTATACACAGTTGTACACAAACTACCATCGACAATTAATTCTCTTTTTTTATCAAGCAACAATCTCAATTCAGGCTTTACTCATTATCTCTGGTATTTAGTGATAATATATAGATAGATCTGGCTATTTTTGAACACTCACAAGTTATAGTAAGAATATTTCTTTTATTCCATACAAAGAAAAGCTGCTCTTTTTGTTTGCCTATCTCTCTCATTTTTTTTTTTTTTTTTTTTAATGACAATTAAGGGTAGAATGTACTCCACTGGTTTTCATAATATAATGGAGATTAGGATTAACTGTTGAGTCTCTCTTTGATAAATCTTAACCTGGACTAAAAAAGTACAATACGAGTTCTTGTTATACCTGTTATTGCTAAGCAAAATCACATATTCGTATAAACACTTCTTAATTTTACAAAAAGATACGTATCGATATCATTATGATATAACTGTTCCGAGAAATAGAGAAGTTATGATTGCTTACAGAGAATATTAACAGAAACATTACTAGTACAGATAAGAAAAAATGAAAAACGTAATGAGCGATCAAGATGATAAATAAATCACTTCGGCACGATAGTAACCGAGAAAGACAAAATTTTCCACGTTATAATAGGGTGATTATCCTTATCTTGCACCAGTTGTTTTCACGTGCTTTTTTATGTGAGAGGATGAATATAAAAACAGAATGTTAGGATAACTTTTATCGGGTTAAAGAAAATAAGAAATAAATGAGCGAGAATGATAATTTACAAGCTCTTGTCACATAAAAAAATCTTGGGTAGAGATCTACTTTTCTATTTTCACCTTGGATGAGAGAAATTTCGGAAAAATTTTCTCCTTACAATAACAAATACAAAATAGTAAAAAAATCGGTAGACATTGTTCAATAATTTTTTTTTATTTCTTTAATAAGTAGAGTAGCGTATAAAGATCATCGAATATAGGCATAAAAACTGACGTTTAAGCAGCTCAGCATTAATTATATACGCGGCTAGCTAAGAACTTTAATATGTTATTTAAAATTTTCTTTCAAATCAAAAGTTAAATTTCTAAAAGAATTAAATTTCAAAAAGAGTATCATTTTCGATATTACAATAGATTTTTGGATCCTTTGCACATTTCCTTCCCTTAATTGTGGAAGTTTGTATAAATGTGACTAAACTAACAAATAACAATTGTGACACGCTAGCAATGATGATGTAAAAAAATAAAAGATTGTTATCGACTAATTTCAAAATTAAATTTATTCGATAATTCAATTTCGTGTATAAGTACTTAATAGATTTGCACATGCGAAACTGGACACAAAAGAATATAATAGTGCGACAATTTATTTGTATACATTTGCATGTAAAAAATATTTGAATTAACTTATAGCTTTCCGCGATTCTTAATTTTCATAATAAATTTAGTTGAGTTTTAAATAATTTTTTTAATAAAATAATTTATATGTAAATATTTTGACTGAATGCAAATCATATTTATTTAAAAATGATAAATATAATTTATTGCGTTTTAATTTTATACAATTATTATTAAAACTTTTTTAAACACTTACTTTTTGTGATATATGCAGAGGCATGGTAAACGGGCTATGACGTCACCAGGTTGCAGATCCTCCAAACAAATTACACATTCACCTTTTTCATCCAGTAGTACATCCTCTGTAAATAAAAATAAAATTACAATAGCAATATTGTATGATATATTAATCTTAATATTAAGATATAACATGATTTGGATATTTATATATATATATATATAGATTTTTAAAATTTAAAAAATATTTTAAAATTTCAAGTTACATGTTCGATAAAAAAATTTCCATTTTTTCATAATCACAGTATACTTTTTGCGTCAAAAATGATATAATTAATGAAATACTTTTATAAAATGTATGTATTTGTAGAAACATCGAATGATATTTTTAAAAACTACACCTTAAGTAAAGAATATTTTTTCAAATTTTTAGTATATTGATCTTTTATTATTATTTGTCACTTTCTTCATCTTTTGCTGAAAATGAAACAGTTATTCTCAAATAATTTTGGCCAAAATAATAATTATATTTCAATTGTTTAAACACAACTTCTATAAAAGCATTCAATTTAAATATTCTACACTTCTTTTTCTTTTATACCTTTAAATATCTACTTAAACTGCCTGAATATACATAGATATTAATTAAAAAATTACTCAGAAAATTTCCCGGTGCGCTAAATAATATATCGTATATAATTTCATGTGCGAAATAGAATAATATTTTGTTTAGAATATTTTTAAATTTCAATAATTACCAAAGAGACAAAAGTTTTTTTAAATTTTAATTTTTAAAAACATATTTATTAAATGTTAATATAATTCAATTGTTTTATTTTTTTTTAATTATAAGTTAATTAATTTATAAGTTAATGTTTGCACCGATGCTTTTAGAATAAATAGCTTTTATATTATTAACTGTCTTGATATAATTATATAATACAAAATAATGATAAAAAATTATAATTAATTTATAATAATATAAAATAGACTATATTTGCATATTTTTTTATTTTCTGAGTATTATTTAAATTGCATTTAGTTTAAAGCAGTTACATAATCTGACACAAATTTAAAAATTTTGCATATTAAGATAGTATATTTCTCAACAATATATTAAAACATTAAAATTGAATTATAAATATTTATAAAATAATAGTTCAATTGCTTGGTGTTTATTGGAAAAATATAATCATGAAAATGAGCTATTGTTAGTTTATGATTCTTCTTAGTATAGTTAAAAGGATTTTTGGTTTTACACAATTAAAATATAAACATAAAAAATCAGCAAAATTAATAACACAATAAGTTAAAGAGATTTATAATTAAAGAAATTAATAAAATTTTAACTTTTTTAACTAGTATTCAAACTGTAAATCATAAAATAAATTATTAAATTGATACAGACACACACAATATATATATATATATATATCGTACTGTCAAAGACTGTTGCTAATCTAGGATAATTGTTCATCAATCAACTACAGCTGGCTATGTTACAAGATGCATGAAAATATGTACACTACCAACTGTATAGAAATATATAGAACGGAATCACAAAACTCCCCCTCCCTTTCAGTCAGATAGGACTCTGAAGAATACATTCAATGCGATCTTGTTGATTGAAGTGTCAAGTATCAAAAAGAGATAGAAATGAACTACTCGTCATCAGAATAGTCCCACGTATTCTACGAAAAGAGGTAGAACAATGCGTGGGATGTCTTTAATTGATTTTGAGACTTTGACAAACTCGACCCTAAAAATAGGTTTAAGATGTTTGGAATATCCGCATTACTAATCCAGTATGCTTTTGAAACGTTACAGTAATGAGAAGATTTATTCTGGAAGCAAGAGATGTTAGCAGGGCAAAGGTGTCCATTTTTCACCTGTAAATAATTATGTGTTTAACAAGTACAGAAAGAATTTTTTGCAATAAACGTGACTGGAAATTAAAAATGAAGCTACTACAATTCCAAACGAAAATTATGAGTTAAATTAGACTATCCATTAATTTATAGCCAAGTGACACATCCTTGGATGTAAGTTTATATTTTATTTTCAATCAATTGACGTAAATTGATTTACCATGAGCTCTATACTTATAACATACAATATACAACACTTAAACTTACAGACATAATCATAAGAAGAAACTTATAGATCTCAATGGATAACACAACCCATTAAATTTCCTCCATAACAATGCTTATTTCTACGTCATAAAACTGTTATCAAAATCTATGTAGAAACGATAGATATGTGAATGACTAGCTCCTTCACATATCGTATTATTAAGACTGTACTCTAATTAGATCACCACATTTATAGATTAAAAATTCAGGGCATATATGAACAACATTTCAATTTTATAAAGATTTTATAAAAAAGGCAAGTCCTTATATTTTCTCTGAAAACAATTAATTTCTTCGATAAAAAACGAGAAAAATGAAAATAAGTGGTTAGTAACCTACAATACTTTAATTAATCTGTAATAATTTTTGCACAATAAAATATTAATTGCTAAAAAAAAAAAAAAAAAAAAATACGCTACAAATGAATTTAAATTGTTAGTATACAAATAAAATATACTGTTTAACTAGATATAATTGTTATACCAGTACAACATTTCTTAATAATTTAATATAAAAGATATTTTATATAAAATATAATATTTGTTTATAAAAAAGTTAAAAATATGTGAAAAAAATGAAAAAAATATTTATTAAAGTTATTGAATATATTTTAGATTTTACGGTTTATGTAAAATGCTAAAATTTGATAAACTAATGGGTTTTTATTTTATTATATACATTAATATATTTTTAGCACATTAGTATTATTACATAGTATTATTTACATATAAGAATTTACAAAAAAAATAATTTAAGAAATATTTTTACAAATAATATTGTAATATATATTAAGTTTTTATAATCACGAAAAATTACCATTTTTTAAATTGAATATAGTATAATGAATTACTTTCTCTGAATCGAAAAGCTTTCTTTTGTTTATATAAAAAAATAAGGACTTCTAAAACGTTTATGTGTCGTTTTTACGGATAAGAAATATTTTAGAACAAATAAAATAAAAATTGTTATACTATTTAATATATATAACATACTTAAAATACTTCAAAAAATGTATTTATTATTTTTTTATCGATTAATTAAATTTAATGTAAATTAATTTTATATTATTTACTACATTGTCAAGTAAAATTTAAAAAATATACATAGATTATACAGTAAATCTATAAAAAAAAAAAAATTGAAATGTAATAATCATCCCACAATTTTGAATAAAGTAAATAATTTAAAATTTATCAAATTACAAATTTAATATTAAAATTTTTTCTTTTTAACCAATATAGGTATTGGAGAAGAAGTTAGTGATAATGATAAAGTTCATATTTTTAGTCGTTGTAACTGATATAACTTATACACGATAAATGTTATTTAAAGAAAATCAATAAAGTTTTATACAAAAGAGTTGAAATGTAATTCTTTAAAAACAATAATTTTTGGAAAGTCTTAATAATTGATCATATAATTTTTTTTTTTTTTTTTTTTATAAATAATTGATCATTACATACATAGTGTAAAAGAAATAAAAAATATTTAACTATGAGCAATAGATAATATATTCTTGATAAAAATAAAATGGATGATTAATGGATATACATCAATGAATACGAAACAAATGTCAGATTTTTTGAACTATATTGAACTAAAAAAATACTATATTTTACAGTCAAAATATGACAAAATATCGAAACATACATTACTACTACGTTATAAAATAGTCTATCATATGTACAGACATATATTTATTTATATTTAAATTATATTAAAAAACAGCAAAATTATTTTAAACACATTCTTACAAATGAAAGCATATTACGTACGTATGACATACTTTATATACAGAAACTTGTAAAATTAAATTAAAATAATATATATATAATAATGGTTGCGTCGTTGCTTGTAGTCCCGTACTCATCGGTTAATTTCAATCTTGAGAATTAGGTGGCACAGGACCTAATAATAATTTCCCTTGCCCTCAGGTAAAACTATACGATAAGTTTATTAATACAGGATTCTTGAAAGTCTTGGTCTGATATTTAACTCACTCATGTAGTTAAATGTGGCCTATTTACGGAGCTTCGACACACCTAGCGCAATCAAGCTATAATATACTTACCTACTATAATTGCTTACTTTCAAATGCATTCATATATTTTTCAAATACTGGTTTAATCTACGTTTGCACTTCATTTTTTATAAAACTCCACCACCAGCTTTTCATTATAATAAATTTCCTTTATTAGAAAATGAACAAACACATATAATCTAATGTAAAATAATGAAATTATAATGCAAATATATAGTTACATAAGTTATTCTTAATAGTTTTATTTATATCTAATTATCATTCCATAAAAACTGTTCGGTAATAGCACTGTGAATATAATTTATGTAAATATTTATATAAATATACCTCTTTTTTCTTTTAATGGCAATATTTTAATTCAATTTTACAATCTTTTTCATTTAAAAACTATTGTATTTATTTATTTATTTATTTATTTGTAACCCTATAAGTTTCAAATGATTTTGCTATTTTTTTTATATAATTTTTATGACGCATGACGAACTATTTTGTAACAAAACAATAATAAATAGTTTGACTATTCTTAAACATAAAATTTGAAATATATTTTTTATAAGACGACAAACGTAATACAAATTTTTCATAAAAATGTAAAGACAAAAAATGTGTGTAAAAATACATATAAAAAAAAATTCAGTGTAAAATATTCCTATGAAAACAAAATAAAAATAATTTTTAATATTATTAAGTAATATAATATATGTACATACATATATATATATATACCCATTACATAATAAAAGATATAATGCATGATGAATTATATACTTAAATTAATAAAGCAAATAAATTTTTTAATAACTTTAAGAAAACAATGTAATTTATATAATTCATTCACCATTGTAAATATTGACATGTAAAAATATATTGATATTATTTTTAAATATATATAAATATTTGAAAAACATTTATGAATTAAACAATTTATTTTTAATTATATTAAGCATTATTAACAATTCCTTCATAAGTATTAGATAAGAAAGTGATTAAAATAGTGAATGAGCTAGAAATTTTTAAAATATGATTTTACCATGAGTTATATAAATAAAAATTTAATGACTAAATTATTTTCTAAATTAAAAAATGACTTACCATTATAACTAAGACGTGGTTTGGTTAAGCACATAACAAGGTGACATTCAATGTCGTCTGGTAGAATAAACTTTGAACATACTGGACATTTTAAACCTTTAACAAAAATAAAACAAAGAAAAACAAAACAAAATAAAATAAACCAATATTAAAAAGACATGATTAAGCATGTCTAGATAAATTTTAGAAAAATGTTTCCAAAGAAAATTTGCCTAACTATGTTTATACTTCATTTTTAAAATCATTTAAATATGAATTTGTTATTATTTCCAAAATAAATTTAAATAAGACTTTGTAGTTGATTAATATATCAAATTAAAATCATTGATATTACTATAATGATAATAAACTGATTGAGATTAAGTTTTAATAAATTATAAATAAATTAACTATGCAAAGCCAATAGATACACATTGATAAATCTATTTGTTACATTTTTTACTAATTTGTCATTAAGTGTACAGTTTTCAGGAAGCAAGTTAACTATCTCAACAATGGCCACCAAAATAAATATTCTTCACAATTTCGTTCATTAACAACTTTTCTCTATTTTTTCTTTACTAATTTAAATCATGTGTATAAATTCTAAAATGAAATTGATGATATGCGGATATAATATTAATTTTATCTAAAAGTATGGTATAGGTTATGTTCACTATCAAATGGTATTTTATTATTCATCAGATTGTACAAACATAAATAATTTAAAAACATCCCTTTATTTTATAAAAGCTGTAAAATTGAATTCATGAATTTGAAATAAATACAACTTTTATATGAATAAGTTTTTATGCTGTAGAAATTTTGTAAATAAAATTTAATTATATTAAAAAAAAATTATATATTATAATATATATATATATATAATTTAACTATGAATATTATTGAGAATATAGTACACTTACCATTCAAAGACCAAATGTGAGAAGGCAAGCTATGTGCAGCGTAAACTCTATTACTTTCTTCATCTAAATTATCTGGATCTAATTGATGAGGTAAACCTAGCACTTGACCAACACCTACCCCTACTGCAGAAGCAAGTGCACCTTGTTCCACTGACATATCTGGTACAGAACTCAAAGATCTTGCTCTCTGTCTATTATCTCCAGATACTCTGGAAGACTGTGATTGATTGGCCTGTTGATGCTGGTGTTGCAGCATACTGACACCAGTTGGTAGGGAACGTAATGTTGGAAAGCCTTGCATTGCAGTTTCATTTGTTCCTGTGGAAGATTGGCCATTGCCACTGGCATTCTGTGTAATAGTACTTGTCTTTGCACCCATTCCTTCTTTAAACCTCAAATTTTAATTTAAGTTTTGTTGATCAAATAATGTAAAATAACTAAAATTTAAATTTTATAAATCATTTTTGCAAATTCAACTAATTTTGATATATATATTTAATAGTTCTTTTTTTATACACAAGTTTATTAATAGATTAATTTTCTCTACAGCCAAACCATTTCTAAAACACAATAAAATAACATAATTAATCATATAAAAAAATAAAAATTAATAAATAATTAATAAGTAAGAAAATACCTTAAATATAATAAAGTTCAAATGGTTTAAAAATACTAAAAAATAGTTATTGAAGGATTAAAAAGGTATACAAAAGGTTCTTCTAACCTTTTTAAAAATAATAATTTAAGTCAACCTTTATTTTCTTGAAAAAGTTAATCATACTACTGAAAGCATTAATAGCAAAAACGAGATAATCAGAAAATAATTTCATAAATCTTGCGAAATAACCGCTAGTCAAAACGTGTTTATGCACTTTTCTTCAGTCTACTTTTTTTCTCTCCTGACTCTGTCTCTCTCTATCTCTCTCTCTCTCTCTTTCTCTCTTTTAGATACCCTGTTGGACAACAATCATATTTTTTTCATGCAGTGATGAAAAAAAGTTTTTTCTGCCTGTCTGTTGGCTCATTTTTATTTAAGTTCACACACTTTTTGATTTATTTTGATTTTTTTTATTACTCTACATTTCATTTAGCATTTGTTTATTTTTCTTGGTAGCAATAGCACGCAAAATGTCTATGTACTTTTTACTTTAATAATGATTCCTGTATATTTATTATAAAGTAATATTTACTTGAAAATCGTAAAAAAGCAACACATAATATAAGTTGAAAAGAAACACTCTCATTGATAACATATAGAAAATAAAATAACTCCAAAAATCTCACTATTTTTCATCTAGAGCACTCGAGATTTGATAATAGATTGCGATAATACGATAATGATGGCTGTTACATCCAAAGGTCAAAAAGTAATTCAAAATTTGATTACAGCAAGTAAGTATAATAATACCAAAAATGTTTAGATCTTGTTAGATATGAGACAAAGGCTTGCCGCCAAGACAAAGGGCAAGTCATTGCACGATAAAACATGTAGTAACATCCACACGTAATGGAAAACATTTCCCGACATTTTGACAAATCCACGTTATCCAAGTGTGCGCAAGACACTAAACTATGTTTCTCTGTGTAGTTAATGCACTTCTAACTTACGTGCACTTGTTTATGCAAGTTCACATGTTTATCATAAGACCTCGAATAGTATTAGATAAAAATATTGTATAATTGAATACGAACATTCTATTGTATTAAATACTTGTAATTGCATAAAATGAAAGATACAAAAAAAAGATAAAAGCAAACAATTTTGTTTATTCTGTTACGTTAATTTTACATGTTTTTTAGTCTTGTCAAACTTTTCAGTAGATATTTATTTGTTTTTTTAATTCTTATTTTTTTATTTATAAAATTCATACAACTTTCATGTCAAATTAATAATGGTTAAACAAACGAATTTAATTAGATCTTCATGTACAACTTAAATTTAAATTTACTTTAAAATTAACCAGCAGAGGTCGTTTTACCTTTTCAAATTCAAATTATTACACTATCTAGCCCAAATCAATTTTTTTTTTTTTTTTTTGTCAAAATCCAAACAAAATAATAATATACAATATATTAATTGATTCTGCAATTTATAAAGCAAAAAATTGAATTGAATCTTTAGCTTATTTTCTAAAATAATACTAATAAAAAACACTATTCTAGAGTTGCAAACGTATTTAAAGTTTAAAATACTACAAAGTATTAAAAATGGCATATTAAAATTGCACTATTACTATCCCAATCTATTTCATTTCTAATATTTATGAAAAATTTATAATTTATTTATAACTAATAACTAATAAGGTTAACTTAAAGGAAGGAATCTACTTGTTATTTTATCATGCTTACAGTATAGTTCATGCAACCAAAATTAATTCAATAAAAAGAAAAAAAACGCCAATAAAAATAGGTAGCGCAACGATAAAGCATTTATATTACACCAAGAAAAAACTAAAATATTGAAATCCTAAACTCGATTATAAAACAAGAAAATTCAATAATTTTTTCTTCAAATCAAACTAAAGGCAATTCAGAAAAAATATAGAACTGATCACAATCGTTTATAGTTCACACTTATATATACATGTATACATATGTATATGGATTTATTCCATTCTATCTTTTATCGGTTAAAAAAAAATGCAAAACTTTAAAAAATCATGGAAATTTCAATTTAATCTCAACTGAAATTCAGAATATGCTTGAATTTCACCAAAAAAGTTGTATAAATCAACATTTTGAAAATTTTAATTATTTGAATTTTCCATATTTGCTATGTTTAGAATATTTTAAATTGTTGTCATAAAAAAATCTTCTGTATTTCCAAGGAGACAATCCGTCAATGGAGTTTTGCAATAATTAATAATGTACAGTGTAACACCTGTATTTAGTTGATATAAAAATCGTAATTGTCGACTGATCATATATGTCAGACTGATAGAAAGTTTGCAGTGTAATTTACTTCAGAATCAATCTGCATTTATGCGTGTACATTTTCTATATAGGGCGAGACAAAATACCTGAGACAGTAATCCGGGACTTTCTATTAAAACGGAATTTTGATATCAATATAAAAGATTAAAAGGCGATTAATACCTACTAGATGTGTAGGATAACCTTTGGCAATAAATTGGGGCTGCAATCAGATAAGTTAAAATCGATATACAATACAATCATCACCTAGATTTCTTCACTGACCCATATTTTGGGATCACAGAACTGAATTCAAAACAAACTCCAATAATATAAATAGCATACAAAGACTTATCTTGAGGAGCTTAACAGCAGCCATGAAATAAACTCCAGCGATTTTAATAAAGTCTCTACTTGCAATTACTAGACAGGACAATTAAGATATGGGCTTACTATAGGCATCTACAAATAAAGTACGAACTAAGAGAAACTCGTCTTAGGATACAGATCCGTTCTGGTTTAAATATAGTGCAGAATATACGCTACTTTAAAGTCTCTAGAATATACCTATACAATAATAGCGTGATCTTAACAAGACATCTCCTCCTGCTTACAAAATAAAAATGAGATGAAATGGAATAGCAATAAGAGCCTCAGTCATTCCAAAAAACTAATTAACACTGAGCTATTTCTTAAATGGCAGCCAAAACTCAGTAGGCTGAAGAAACAGAAGGGTGATAGGCTGATTTAAATTATTGACAAGTCGAACATCAGCTACACTTTCCGGATAACAGAATAGATAGGACTTACAGATGTGATCATCACTAGAAAGCCAAAAAGCATCTTCTATGCTTTTACAAAAACAAAATGGGAGGTATAAGAAGGACGGTGCCCTTCTTGGAAACTGACGGTTTTCAAGGAAATGAAACTCGCCAATATCCTAAGAGCAATCACACGGTTAGATAGATTACAGACAACGTGAAAACTCAGTAATCTGTAGGGAGCAACCCAAAACTGAACCATGGGCCACACCGTATCGAAACACGCCAAAGGTCGTCGAAGCCGGGACAACCGGATGCGGCATCGAACTTCACGTTAATTCATGGAACTCGGCTCTACTTATCTGCAGCAATAGTCAGAAGCTTCAGAGAAAATCTATGAGGAAATACATTAATAATAATAATAAATGGCGGGTAGAAGCTCGAGTAAGAATAAGTTTTTTTTGAATTCTACATGCACTAGTATTCTGTATTGCGGTTGTAATCAGACGTATGGAAAGCAGTCGATACGGAATCACTGGGTAAGGTTTTCAGTTTTACTGTATAAGGACTGAAGATTGCCCGGGATGATAGCTTTTCGCTTCTGAAATATTGCATCGGATCATGATTGTACGTATGACATAATGAAGAGATTGGTCCACAATGAACATAATCCAAGGGTGCGAAGTAATAATTCTCTCTCCTAATATTACTTATTTACTCCGAAATTAAAATTATCGAAGCTAAATTAAAATGTAATTATTGTTAAAAATTATGAAATTATAAATAAAAATAAATTTAAGATGTATAATTAATGTTATTTATAACAAAATCAAGTTCAGTAAAATTATGAACTTATATTACACTACATATTAAAATTGCTGCGTAAATTAAAAAATAAAAGATTGTATAAAAATTATTTGTCATGAATAATAAAAAATAAAAGTGTCCGAAGTCCTTGTTATACAGAGACTTCAAAATAGTATTAAAAGCAATATAAACAGATGTAAAACAGTATAAAAATATATAATTTAATAAAATAAGTATTATATTTTTTCAAGTTCGTGTGTGACTGAATGTTAATATATAAAATATTAGATTAAAAAATTAAATGGTACATGAATAAATATTATTATTTTAGAGAATTGAATTAAAATAATAAATGAATAACGAGGCTAATTTTATCATCATTTTATCATCGTAATTTTATTTTACATAAAACCTAGCAAGAAATTGTCTAAATTCACATTATGCTCTCCTTAAACCCTCCATAAGAATGATTTTAGTTTAAACAATGTCCACCAGGTTTTTTTTTTATAGTATACATATGGTTTCATATTAAATTTGTGTTTTTCCTATTCATGACTACGAATAATAAGCTGTTGTAGTATTACAACATGCCTTATGAGGTAAGTTTTAACTTTAAAAAAAAGTTTATTGTTTTCCCCGGATTTTAACTTATCAAAAACATTTTTAATAACAGGAGTAATTGGTTGGAAATATTATTGTTAATTTGAATATGGATATCAATTAAGCAAATCAATATGTATTGTTTCATTTATATTCATGTCTACCAAAGATACTACTAACTTTTTTTTTTTTATGGACAAATAAAAATTGTATATTATAACACTAATCATATAGAAGTAAAATACTAAGGAAAATGGCAGATAAAGGATTAATGAAAGTAAGTTATTTATTTTTATTAATAACAAATTACTGTTTAATTATTGAACTTAACCTAAAATGATTAACATCTAGCAAATTGCTGAGCAAAAGCTTAAAGCATTTTCTATTGGTACAATGGGTAAGAGATCAATGAGTAAAAAGGAAATTGAAGAACAGCGAAAAAAAGAGCAAGAGCAAGCTGCAGCTCAAGCTTTTGAAGAATTTGTTGCAACTTTTCAAGAATCTTCAAATAAAAATGCAAATAAAGTTTGGGTTAAAGCTGGTACTTATGATGCTGGTAAAAGACGTAAGTAGATCTATCATAAGTACAAATATATATATCTATATATATTGGAATTTGTTTTATTAATCTACTTTGATTTTATAGAGGAAGATACAAGTGAGAAAGGCAAACTTTACAAACCTCAACCTAAAATTTCTGATCTTAATGATAATCGTTCTTCACAAGAACAAGCTCAAGAATTTGCTAGAATACTAAGTTCAAATGAACGTAAAGTGGATAGACTTGGTAAAAAAAAAAAAGAAGGTGAGAAAAAAAAAAGTAATTTAGAATTATTCAAAGAAGAATTAAAAATGATTCAAGAAGAAAGAGAAGAGAGACATAAATATAAAGGTGCAGTTAAAACCACATCTTCATCTCAAAGTGAAGATCCAATGATAGCTGCTTTAAAATCTGTTGAAGGTAAAAATTGATTTCATATAATCTATAATTATTTGTTTAATTGTAATATTGTTCTTATGTCATTATAAACTTCTATTGTTTAAATGAAATTTCATTTGTGATTTTAATTATTAAAACAATAATTTCTTTTATTTCTAATGTTTATAAATAATAATTTTTTTTACCATAGATGGATCATTTGATAATGGAGATCCAAATACTACAAATTTATATTTAGGAAATTTAAATCCTAAGGTAATATTTTTTTCAAGTCAATATATATAATCAATTAAATATATATTTTATTTTTAAAATTTGTGTTGCTCAACTGTTGTCAGATTACTGAACAACAACTAATGGAAATTTTTGGAAAATTTGGTCCATTGGCTAGTATTAAAATTATGTGGCCTAGAAGTGATGAAGAAAAAGCTAGACAAAGAAATTGTGGATTTGTTGCATTTATGAGTAGAAAAGATGGTGAAAGAGCCTTAAAAAATCTTAATGGTTTGTAAATAATTTAATTATTTGAATTATAATTTTATTTGTGATATTGATTAAAATTCAATAAATTATTTTTATTTACTTTATAGGTCGAGATATTATGCAATATGAAATGAAATTGGGTTGGGGTAAAAGTGTACCTATACCTCCTTATCCAATATACATTCCACCAGCATTAATGGAAATTACACAACCTCCACCACCATCTGGATTACCTTTTAATGCACAACCTCATCGACGGGACAAACATAAGGTATGCTTATCAATTGTATACGAAATAAATTTAATACTGTAATTAATAAAATTTTATTTTGTTGAAAATTTTGTATCATTTTATTATCAAAAAATAATTCAATAAAATATTCATGTATATTTTAATGAATTTTATTGTAATGAATTGAATAAGTTTGTTGTATTTATAGTCTTTAATTGAGGAACTTATATACAAATAAAAAAATTGTTTTTAGAAATGTTTATAATATTAAAAATTAATTTTTAAATTAGTATTTAGCATAAAATTGAAAATTTAAGCAAAGTCATAAATTAATTTTGTAATGAACGGAAAAACCATCTTTTTTTTAAATTTAATCTCAGATACCACGTATCCGTAACCTCCAGAATGCAGACATCCAGGAAAAGGAAAACTTTGAAAAGGTAAAATTAATCTTTTCATTTAGCAAATTTACAATTTTGAAACTGCTGACATCAAGCTGCAAATGCAATATCTTTCATGCAAGTATAACGTGGTGACTAACTAGAGATTTCTTGAAAACGAGAATATATTCCAGTATGAAATTTAATTTAAATTTATAAAATAATAGTTATTTAAAGTAAAAAAAAAATAACTACAAGGACTTGTTAAAGACATTATTTTATATCTTTCATATATTTATGGTTGGGGACATACGTGTTCGAAATGACGAAATTCATACGTTATTTTTTAAGGAGAAAATCCAAGAAAAAAAAAATGGAAAAGAAAATTTGACATTATTAAAAGTATAAAACTAAAACTATTCTATAATCTTATGTGTTTTAATCGATAATTTGTTTTCTAAACAAAAAAAATAAACAATAAAACTTATTCAAATGGTAATTTTAATGGAAGTTTAAAAATTGTGTTGTGTTGACTTGTCGACGTCCTTTCTTGGTGGCGCATTTGGGCTGGATTCATTGACAATCTCTCACTGAATACACTGTGAACTGGATCCACACAGATTTTGCTGAATGCTGTTGTCAAAGTGGTTATACCAACAGAAAGGTATTTTTTAATTTTAGATTTAGACTGATATTTTGTAAGTATCTTTACTAATAGGTTAATACACTAGATTAAATTATTAGACATTAAATTTTTTCTTTTTAATTCCCATATTTTTACATTTATTGATTTTTCAGAAAGTATAATCTGATATATTTCAATGTTGTAGGAACTTGGTTATGTTAATTCATAGAATGGTAGAATTTGTTGTTAGAGAAGGACCAATGTTTGAAGCAATGATTATGAATCGAGAATTAAATAATCCAATGTTTAGGTAAAATATTAATGTAATGAATTAAAAAATTGATTATATTTAATTAAAATTTATATATTTATTTATTTTAGATTTTTATTTGAAAATTATTCACCAGCACATACATATTATCGATGGAAGTTGTATTCTATACTGCAAGGAGATGCGCAAAAGGAATGGCGTATGGAAGATTTAAGAATGTTTAAAGGTGGTAGTATATGGCGACCACCACCAATAAATCCATGGACACAAGGTATGCCTGAGGAATTAATAGAAGTACAAGACAAACAAGAGCCTCGAAGAGGAAGCTTATCAAATAGGTACTTAAATCATTTATGATCATATTCTTTAATTTTTTTTAAATAGTGAAATAATAAAATTAATATCAATCCCTTATTAAGTCAACGAGATCGTTTAGAAAATCTTTTAAGAAATATAACTCCAGAGCGAATTAAAGTCGCAGAAGCTATGATATTCTGTATTGAACATGCTGAAGCAGCTGAAGAAATATGCGATTGTATAGCAGAATCATTATCAATATTACAAACATCAGCAAATAAAAAGATTGCTAGGCTTTATTTAATATCTGACATTTTGCATAACTGTGGTGTTAAAGTAACAAATGCTACAATATATAGAAAGGCGTAAGTTTTATTAAATAATTGTTTTAACGTTGTTAATGTTTTATAAATATGGTATAATTTAATAAATTTAATTATATAATATAGATTTGAAGGAAGATTATTAGATATATTTAATGAAGTTCAACAGGCATATAAACAATTTGATAGTAGACTTAAAGCTGAGGGTTTTAAAGTACGAGTAATGAGAATGTTTAGAGCTTGGGAAGATTGGACTGTTTATCCACGAGATTTTTTAGTTAAACTTCAAAATACTTTCTTAGGATTAAATCAGGTAAGAATTTGATTTAGTTTTTAATATAATAGCTAGTATTTTTAAAATTATTTATATGAATTTAATAAATTTTTTTACTTTTATATAAAAAATATATTCTTATGTAAAAAATAATATTTGATTTATTAAAAGTGCATTATGTACATATTAAAATATAAAATTTTGTTTTTTATAGACTGATGAAATTGAACAAGAAAATGAAGAAGATTTAGATGGAGCTCCATTATCAGATGTTGATGGTGACACTGTAGAAGATTTGGATGGTGTTCCACTTGATGGTGCTGCATTATTAAAGGGAGCTATGAAACATGGCCTCACACCACAAGCAACTTCAAATTATGATGATATAGATGGAGTTCCAAGTAATAAATAAATATGTATCTACAAATAATAAATAATATTTTTAAAATATAATAACATTAATTAACATTTTAGTGGATGATGATATTGATGGCATTCCAATGGAAGATGAAGATAGTATAAGTTTAAAAGGGAAGGATGATAAGAAGGTTAGTGTACCTGCTGGTTTTGTACCATCAAGATGGGAAACAGTAGATCCTGATCAAGTGGAAGCTCAAGCAATGACTACAAGTAAATGGGAAGAACTTGGACAAAATGATGATTCAAATTCACAAGATACCAGTATGGATTCTAGGTATACATTATAGTTTGAATGACTTATACTTTCAGAGCATTTATGCATATTGCAATTAAAAAACTATTTTTATTTTCAAGGGATTATAATGAAGAAAGACGAAATAGATTGCGTGAAATCGAAGTAAAAACAATGCAATATCAAGATGAATTAGAGAATGGCAGAAGATCTTTAAAACCTGGCATGTCAATACAAACTCAAGTTGAACATTACCGTAAAAAGCTCATTAAAAAAGTAAGTTGTACAAAAGTAAGAACAACCCTTTTATAAAATAGCAATTATTATTATTATTATTATTATTATTATTATTATTATTATTATTTTCAGAGTGAAAGAGATATTAAAGATACAAAAAGTGAAGATAGGGATGAGGATAGGCGGAGAGAAAAAAAAAGAAGTCTTTCACCAGACTCACCAACTTATTATAGAGACCGAAGACGAAATTCTCAAAGTCCATCGTCAAAAATAAATAGTCGATACAGGTATCATTTTATTGAATTTTTTAATATATAAAAATAATCAATATTTATGACTGTATATATTAATATTAATACTATTATATTAACGTAGCTAACATAAACTAAATTACAAAAATTTTTACTAAAGATATTATTAATTTCTATAATCAGATCTCGGAGTAGATCTCCTCGTAATAAACGACGGTCTCGTTCACCATACAAGAAGCGAACGCCGTACACGCCTTCACCACCACGAATTCGACGGTCACCTTCACCTGCCTTTTCATCAAGATCATCATCCCGTAGATCTCCCGGTGCTGATCGAAAAAGACGAGCACGCTCACCTTCGACTTCACCTACACCCATTTCGAGGTCTTCCATAAAACACAGAGCAAATAGCCCAATGTCACCTACACCTCGAAAACATCGTCATAAGCATAAATATTAAGAGATATTCTCTTTTTACTGCAAATTCATTTTATTATATGATTAAAAGCACAATGATAATGAGAATGTATAATTTTATTTTAATCTGCTAAGTCATTGGAAAAGTTTAGTAGATAAAATATTGTGTTTATTGTATACATCATCAATTCCTTATTTTGTAATATTTAATTTTATTTGAAGTTAAATTTTATATTGTGAGAAAAAATTATACATAATTAAATGTATATTAAAGTTTATAAAATGAATTATATCAAAGAATTTTGTTTTTGTCAATTGTTTTATATGTTGATAAAAAATTATGTTAAAATAGTTTTTTATTACCTTGCATAATTGTATATAACCTTTAAATTTATTACCATAAATTCATTTACACTTTTAATGATCACCTATAATGTAATTTAAAAATGCATTTTTAACCATACATTGAATTAACATAAGAGTTGAATTAAATTATAATGTAAAAATTGAGTAAATTTTATTGATAATAGTAAGCATTAAAATTGTATTTAAAATTAATTTAATAAATATAAATAAATCTGGAATCTAATGTATAAAAAGTTTAATAATGTATTAAGTTTTTTCTGATTATTACCTAGATTTTGTTTCTAAGAATAAAATAAATAAATTAATTACAACTTATTAATAATACTGTTTTAAGTGTGTTTGTACATAAAATTCATTTTGTAAAATAGAAGTACAATTCTGTTATTAAAATAGTATTTAATACAAGTACAATTTTTGTATGAATTAATAAGAAATTAAATTAATTGAATATTAAAAAGAAACATAATTTTAAATCGTTCAAGTATATCAATTATAATGTAAATCTTAAGTAGAGGCATCTTTCATACTGTATAAATTATTTTTTTACAGAGATTCAGTGAGATGCTATATGAATAAAAATTCAAGTATGTATTTTTAAATCGTTCGCCAACATTTTGACAAGGCAATCCCTGCCTTTATTATTAAAATAAAAATAGTTAATAAATATTTTAATTTTTACACATGAAATATAACAAAAATAAATCGAATATCAACATACAATAAATTAAGCCAGATACTTATTTATTTTGTAATCAGACGTGACAACGACCAGGTGCCGTAGATCTTAAGCGTTCCCGTATACATTCATTGGTAATCATATTGTTACGTTTCATATTTATGGTAATTAAAATATTTGTTCACTTTATTTTATTTCAATAAAAATCCTTGATAAAGATAGGAATTACCCTATCGAAACGTTTGACACTAACGGAAACAAATATAAACTCATATATTAGTTACTATTCAGGTTTGATTTTATTATAATTAAAACTACATTCTAAGATTGAATTATTCATATGTCTTTTTATATATTTTTAAGGAGTACAAATTTATTTTTCGTTTTTTAAATTGAAACTGCTCTTATTTTATCCTATATTTTTACTTAACTTTACAATTATTGTATTTAGAACAAATTTAAATACTTGTTTTTTATATGATATAGTTGTTTTGATAGCGATTAAAAGGGAAAACCAAAATACAAAAAATTTTTCTCTTTTTTTTTATTTAGTAATAGCAGTATTCACAATTCACAAAATTTAACTAATTTTTTTATTGTAATAGCTGGAAAATCATCTACAGGAGAGGAAAAATGACGAAAAAATACATAAAGTTTTTAAATATTTTTTATTAATAATTTTATTAATGTATGGTTTGTACATATTTTACGTAAAATATATTTACAAATATTTTAAACAAAAATAATTGATAAAAATGAAAGTTTAAGGTTTAGGAAGTTTGTACAAGCCACCGGAGAAAAGTAATTGATGTTGTCTAACCTTATTATCTAAAAAAAGTCTGAGTTCAGGTAAACCACATTCAACGGCACCTGAACCTTGAGATGCAAACATCTTTAACATCTGATGAATTCTTTCGAGAGGCATAGAGTCTAAATTAGTTAACATGCCAACGATATAAGACCAAAACACTTGAAGTTCCTCTTCACGTTGATCACTTGCAGAGGCCATCGCACTTTCAGTCTCCTCATCATCAGCCATGTCTGTTACGATGACGCTTTGGTTGTTTCTTGAGTTGTTTGCTGATAATTCTTCTTGCAAAGTGAATATATCACGAGCCGTTTCAATCAATAATGCTTGAGATACCCAGTAGCTAATTTTACGCCTAAGCACCGTCGTTGGCACGTGCATTAATTCAGCTAATTCATCCAAATTCCATTCATTCTTTTCTTGGAAGTGCAAAATTATGGTGGCATGAATAGGAGAAACATTCAGATTCATTCTTCTATCTCTTGTTTCGATATCAAGATTTACGTTTCCTAAATGTGGTTTCCAGCACAAAGTCCGGTTACCTTTTGAAGTTTCAAAAGCTTTCACGTACTTATCAAGCTGTTCCTGTATATAATTTGGTAATTCAAGTTTCCATTCCTCTTTGAAAGGTGGCCAAAATTGTGCGGATAAGATAAGTGCTGATGTTGAGAAGTTTGCCTTTTCTAAATAATATTTTTTATCTAACTGAATGTTACCATCAATTCTTTTAGAATCGTAAATGTCTTTGATCATGACTTCACAATGATGTAGTTGATGTTCTCCAAAACGTCGTTTAAGCAATTCTAGATGGCGAATTTCGCGATCTGTTTGGTAATTAAGTTGTGATAAAAGTCGGTCAGCCAATAGAGTTCGATATTCATTTACAAACAAATCTTGACTGCCATAGACATTAACGAGCATAGAAATGATATCAGAAACCCGACGACGACCTGTTGACGTAAATTCGGCTGGATCTGCGTCTACAGGATCAGGCTGCCAATTTTCCCAATCTTCTTTATCCTCCTGAGGTGATACACCACCATCTAAGTCTAATTGAATTGACTCACCTCCTCTGGCTAATTCATCAGCCAAATCACTAGTATTTGATTCGTCCAATAAACCACTGACTACACATCTTACTGTATCTTCCCTTCTTCTTAAGTAAACTTTAATTGGTTCTGTTATTGTCTCTAATAACATACCCGTAGGATCTAGTTGCCTTAAAGCTTTTATAGCTGCTATATATGCTGTTAAAATATCTGGAGTACTAACACCTGGATGTAATAATCTTGTTTTTAAAGCTTCTTGAAGCGATCTAATCAAATATTTTTTGAGATCTGTTCGCTCCAAACATGTACGAAGATCATCTATAGCTGCTCTAGAATCAGGATATTCTATTACTATATTAAAAAGTTGATCAATTCTTACTCTAGTATAAGTTTCATACAAAAAATAACTGAGCTTTTGTTTAAAGGTATTAATAGCATTTCTAACTTTATAATCAAGAGACATTGATCTTGATGAGCCACCAGAGTAAATTCTAATCAGCCAATTCATTACAACAGTTTCAAGCCAACATTCTAAAGGTTCTAATTGAGATGAATCAAATGTACGATTACATACATGACGTACGTGGCTTTCAATACGAATGTGTATCAGTGAAGTCAATATACTACCCACAAGTCTCTCTAGCAAACCTAACTCTATAAGTTTTTTATTAGTTTTATGAAAGACATCAACAATTATTTGACATTGACAGTTGTTTTGCTCTTGTTCACAACCTTCACATAACATTGTGGAACTACTGTGTGAATGGTCTATTGTTGATGATGCCTCAATATTACAAAATACATTGAATGCAGTTTTATAAAAGTGTTCAATAATAGTTGTGTGATACAGTGGAATTTGACTTAGTAATGTACCTCTTATTATAAGTTTAAAATAATCTAATATATTAACTTGGCTATATATACAACACTCATTTTTGCACGATCCAGCTAATTTTAATTTTTTTAACATAGGCAGTAACTTACTAGAATCATTATATAATTCATTAACAGAATTTGTAAAATTTTGAAATCCTTGCTTCTCATCACCTTCACTAATATTCACAAATTTAGACCAAAATTTAGGTGCAATAATATTTCTCACATACTCTTCAATCTTTGGTATTACAAGACTTTCAAGACAAAAACTCAGTGAAAGCATCTTAAGACTATCTTGTGTGGCCTCCATATTATCAATTTGATATTCAGTTTCAATTTTATCGGTTAAAATTGGAAAATTATACTTTAACCATTTCTCTAATGCATTTGAATCAGATATAGATGGTTCATCCATATTTTCTTTAATTTATTATCATAAAATCTAAAATATAATTTAATAACAATTTAAAATTAATATTGAATAATATATAATATATTAATATAAATTAATATAAATACTGTAAATACAATATGACATATAGTTATACATTATTATTGATGAAAACCATAAATAAGCTTTATATTCATATTAGTGTTTCTCAAAATGCTCAATTAAATCATATTTAATAAATAATAATAAAATACTATTTTATATTACTTACTTTGAATTAATATCACTAATACTTTACAATTCAAATTATTTGCTTTAAATATTAATAGCAAAATTAGGTGAGTAAATCATTTAATTCACAATATTAGTTAAAAATATATTTAATATATTGGCACAAATTCAATAATGAATGTGAATATTTTTTGGCAAATATAATCAAAACAATGTATGCATATGTATTATTTAATATTTAAATAACATAATTTTATTGTATAAAGGATATGAATATTTAAAATATTTAATATGACACATAAATAATTAAAAAAGTATTAAACATTCTAAACATGAAAAAATTCGAAAATCAATAATTAATTGTGATTTACGAAGCAAAAAATTTTTCTATAAAATGAAATTGAACTAAAGTCATTAAGATATAATTAATTTATGCACTAAGATTCATCTATGCAATACAACATTAAATGTAAACAATATTATTGACATTGTTATGCATTACAGTTGAAAAGAAAGATTGTTTTCTCAATGTTACAAATTATTCTTATATCAATGGTTACGACCCTAGTGTATATTATAAAAACTAATTTTGCTTCCATATTAAAAACCAGGAAAAACGTCCTACATCCATTTCATTCAGCATCGTTTACGGGAGAGTTTTTTAAGAGGGATCCTAAAATAATTAAAGTGACTTTTTTTATAGAAATATACATAATTCATTCACGAAGTATCGAGTTTTTTTTTTCATTTTGCGACTATTAGTCGTGGAATTTTGAGAGGGGTCTTAAAATGTTGACAAACTCTTTCCTCATTTGTCCCTTTTTTTTGTTTTTTCGATAATTAGATGCGGCGGGATTTTACTTCACACGAAGGGTGTTTCAAATTTCAAATGCATTTTCAAACTCTTCAGATTTGATGTTTTTGAAAAATTTTCATATTTATAAATTTTTTTGCACTATATTGTATGCTGTACATCGCGTTAAATTCAGTTTTTCTACGATTACTCTAATCATTAATCGACGGTCTGAATTTTAAATTTCTAACAAGCGGTGGGTGTTGCTAGCCATTCGAAAGCTTTTTGAGCGTCCGGATCGAGGCTCATCGATGATTTTTTCTCGGCCCTCTTTAAAAGCTCTGTGCCATTTTCCACTTTGCGATTTTGACTTGCAATTATATCCATACGCTTCTTGCAATATTTTATACGTTTCCACACTGTTTTTTTTAATTACAAACAAAACTTTATCGCCTAACACTGTTCAAGTGGTCGCTCCATTGCGCCGTATCAAAAAACTGAAAAAAAGCTTTCGTGCGAAGTAAAATCCTGCCGCTCCTAATTATCGAAAAAACAAAAGAAAAAAAGGAACAAATGCGGAAAGAGTTTGTCGAGGTTTTAAGATCCTTCCTAAATTTTTATGACGAATAGGAGCAAAATGAAAAAAAAAAATTCGATACTTCGTGGATGAGCCATGTACTTGGATATTCATTTATGCATGTCTTATATATATTTATACATGAAAAGTATAAAACAATAAATTCCAAATTCCGACACTCATACACACAAAACAGAGATTAAGAGAAGGTCAAATTCAATATTACGCATTGGCGTCAAAATTTTATCTTTCTTCCCTCTCATTCATGTGGATGACTACAACCGCTTCTGGTGAGATCGTGGCACTTTATAAAAAATTTTTTTGTGCTTTAAAATTTATTTTAAAAAAATGTTAACTAAAAATATACGAAGACTGGGTGAGCGTCCTTGCATTATAAAATACTTTAAGCTCGAAATTTAAAATGTCACGATGTTCACCCAGTCTTCATATATTTGTAGTTAACATTTTTTTAAAATAAATTTTAAAGCACAAAAAAATTTTATAGGATCTCATCAGATGCATCCTAGTAAGTTGTAAGTGTGAGAGATTGACACATCATTTTGCAAATAAGAAGAACGAACAAGATTTAATCTATCTTGTTGGTTATATATTAAAGAAAATACAAATTAAAAAAGAAAGTTGTATTGAATATGACAATTGTTTATTTGCAAAATCTGTGTCACATGACCATATTTTAATTGTATTTAAAAAAATGTTGTCTAAAGAGCAACATTTAATATATTCCAGTGAAAATATGTATAAATTTTTACATAAATTTAAAATACTTTGTTTTGATAATTTAAAAAATAAATATACTTTTTGTAATAAACACAATAATTTTGATAATATTTTGAGCGTAACATTACCTTTTCTTTTTCACAAGTATTCTGCTGATTTCAATAGAAAATCCCAGGGTCACTATAAAAAAATAAAATAATTTAATAATAAATAATATTGAAATTATTAATTATAAATAGTATTGTATATATAGTTTTATTAAGTGAATTAGAAATATAATCACTTACTTTATGTCTACACATCAGCCCAAATATATTAGACATATTATATTGAATTTTAATTTATTTAATAATGTAGTAATTAAATGTTGTTTAATAATTTGTAATATATATATTTTATGAACTCTATGAAAATATAGTATGTATAATAATAGTTTTCAGTATTTATTTGTAAATATATATTTGTATTACATTATATTATTGTAAGAGCAGTATGCATTATTACACAAAAAAAGTGTATAATCTTATATAAATATTTTTATAAATATATCAATATGGACATATTATTATTGAAAAAATATGCGTACATTTTGTGAAATTAAAATTAACTGATAAAAATGTTTATTGCATATATGATTTATTATTAATAACAGCAAAACAAGATATAAAAAAGAAAATAATTTGTAATTTAAAAGTGTACATTATTATAAAATATTACTATTATTATAAAATATGTAAACCGATAATATGATTATTATAAAATGATAAATATTTATTATTAATAGCAATAATAAGTTAAAAAAGATTGTATTAATAAAATATAATTTTTTATGTGAAAGTACATATTTATTACATATAAAATGTACTTACTAATATAATTATTAAAATTTTATTGAAATTAAATTTATTAACATACATACCTAAAATTTTTATTCATTTTCTTTTTCTTTATAAAATCTGTTTCCTCCTTTGCTCCTTTTTATTAATTTAAATTTCTTATTTGGATTTGAAACACATAAATTTAAAATCAATGTTTAATTAGTATACACACACACTGATCAACGATTACTTTATATAAATTATCATTATTCAATAAAATTAAACTTAAGCACAAAACTTATATTAACACATTCGGTTTAAATTACAGGTATCCATTTTTTAAAAAAACAGTATTTGTACTTTTTCCAAAGGCTGAAACTTTGGTGCAGATTCCTCTACCCTTGTTTTACATATATAAATTATCAAGTATCCTACCTGTATTTGCTATGAGGTCGTGAAATAAAATTGTTGTTGTTTGATTCAATTGTTTTTATTTATTAGTTAATAAATAAAAAAAAAATATAAATATTTGCTTTTCTCTTTAAAAGTATTACTAGTTTCATTTTGACCGCTAGTGGCGCTGATAATTCTTTTATTACAGTACAAATGCATTCTGCAATAATTTTGCATTATTTAATTGAATATTCGAGCGATATTCTTGAAAAAATTAAATTTTATAGTACAAAAAAGGTGCATTTGTTTAAAAAAAAATGACGTGGCTAGCTGGTCTAGTTTTTCAGATATTAAATAAAAAAAAATTTTTTTGATGATATAAAATTTCGATTTTTCTCGAAAATCAGGAGGGTGCATTTGATGAAAGTTATTTTATCGTGTAGGTAAAGTATCGAAGAGCCAGCCTACGAAGATTTACCTTGATGCATTAATTGGTTCATATTTTATTAAAAAAAAAGTATTTTTAATATTTTAGTGTTATTTGTCCATCTTTTGCTTGCGTATCGACAATTAGATATTCTTTTTACCATTATAATTTTTTTTTCCTTGTTTGTGGATTATTAATTATTAATTTGCACAATTTTTAGTTGATTGATTGGTTTAGTTTATTTATTTAAATTCAAATTTCCTTGTTATCGTGTTGGGCTTGTTCACGCATGCGCTTTGGCTTTAGTTCATGGCCTAAGAGTTTTTATAATTTTTTATTATAAATATAATTTTAATTAAAAATTTAGAGGGGGTGCAATTAATTTGGGCGAGGGTGCATTTGTTTAAAAAAAAAATTGATCGAAAATATTGAGTATTGATCGAGTTATCGCGAATACAAAATTTTTGTTGTTCAAAATCTTTATGAATTTTTTTCTCAAAATCTAAGGGGGGTGCAGTTAAAAAAAATAGTTTTTTCGGAGGGTGCAATTGAAGATCTACCCGTCCATATTTTTTTTTTTTGGAAATTCGAAAGTTCGTAGGCTGGCGTGGGGGTGGTATTTTTTGATCTACTTATGGACGATCTTTTCTATTTCCGGTTATAGCATGTTTTCATGGAAGCAAACATATTTTTTATTTTTTTAATTGCATCATCAAGTATTTAATAATTGTTTTTTAAATTATATAGGTAATGGGTTACAGTTTATGAATTTTTTTAAAAAATTGATGATATTAATAAAATGTATGAAAACGATAGAAAACAAAATAAAACTATCAATAAATATCGTAGTGATTCAATTGATAAGATAAATGATCAATGTATGATTGATGCTTGTAGCAATGGCAATTTAAGTTTAATAAAAACGTATCTAAGATCTGGATATGAAATAAATAAATTTCTAAACACAGGTTGGACCTTATTACTTTATGCAGCATCATATTCCCAACCAAAACTTGTTCAGTATTTAATACATTTTGGAGGAGATCCAAATTTACATTATGATGGTTATACACCATTGATGTCTTTATGTAATTCAATTAAAGGATTAAGTGGTGAACGTATGAAATGTTTAAAATATCTTCTTGAAGCAAAAGTTGATGTAAATGCTGTTAATAAATTTAAAGAAACTGCATTTATGTATGCTTGCAAAGTACAGGACATAGATTTCATTTTAGTATTATTAAAATATATTACTGATATTAATTTTGCTGATAGTGAAAACAGGACTGCATTATTTTATGCTGTAAATAACAATAGATATGATGTAACAAAAATTCTTATTGAAAATGGAGCTGATATTAATTGGACTAATTATGAAGGTTTAAAAGCTTACGATATTGCTCTTTTTAAAAGATACGAGAAACTTATACCTTTACTCACTATTAATTGTGGTTATAAAAAAAAAATATTGAAACTAATTATATATCATCATGGATTGATATATTTTCAACTACTAAAGAAATAAAAAAAAATTGTATTGATAATGATATTATGAACTTATTATATGGAATGAGACTGGAAAATTATGAAATATGTTTTTGTGGAATTAATCTAAAAAGATTTTTAAGATTAAAAGAAGAAGAAGTAGAAAAATTAGGAGTAGATATAAGTGTTCATAGAAAAAGATTCATTAACGAACTATTTATATTTTACAAACAACCATGGAAGAATAATCTTTTAAAAATTAATAAATCTGATTCAATTACAGCAATTGAATCATTAACATTATTAGGAAATATAAATAAACAATTAGTTGTAATATCAAGCAGTATATATTTTTCAAGTAATTATCTTACTTCTATAGAAGACAATAAAGAATTAAATTTTAATTCTAAATATAAAAGAATGTTAAAAACTGAGAGTAGAAATATGCAAAAAATTGTACTCAAAATAAAAAGTACAACAAACCAAATTAAAAGTCTTGCACAAATTATACACAAACAAAATTCTGATTTATCTTTGCCAATATTAATCAAAAAGAATACAAATAAAAATAAAACCAAATGGTTTATTATACCTGTTATTATTACAGTTAGTTTTTATTTTTATAAAAGGTGCAGGTAGATTATAGATCAATAGTTTTGATGAATATTTTTGTATCTGCATCTTTTAGTCATTTATATTCTACATTCATATATTTTTATATTACAATTCAAAAAGTTAATTCAATAAATAAAAAGATAGAAAATATTGAAAATACCTATTTTGAAAAGATGTATGTGATTTTATTCTGTTTAATTTAATTTAATTTTTTTGTAAAATTATCTTTCAAATGAAAGACAAAATAGTGTAATCAAATGATACTTTTATCACTTATTTTATATAAATTATATTACTTTTGTAAAAATAAATAAACTATTAATATTTAATTATATTTTTTTTTTATAATTATTATATTTGACATTTAAATATCATTCTATAATGTAAAAGTTATTTAATAAATTTAAAATTAAGGAAATGAGTTATATAAATAATAACAAAATACTAAGAACAAATGAACTTGGCTCTTTCTTAAAACTAGGATAAAAAGAAGGTGTAATAAATTTTTGAAAAAAGTATTTTCCTTGACAAGATTGGTTAGGACATTTTTAACCCTTATCAAGTAAACATACATCTCTAAATCATTGTTAATGAACATTATACTTATTAAGTTCTTTATTTGAATACAATTTTACTAGTATATTAAATGTCTGTTTTTGCAGATAAAAAATGGAATATATATCTAGTTTATTGCACTTTATTCAAGTAATTTTGTATGTAAAATAAATAATCAAAATGATGTATAAAGTAATACAAAAACCAACCAAGTTCTTCCCTGAAAATGAGCATGTGCTCGTTCTATTTTACAAAATAAATATAGCGTTTCCCGCATATTGATGATTATTTATAAATTTAAATCAAACTCGTCTGATATACCCTAACAAATATGTTGATTATTGAAAGTTAGAGTATTTTTATAAGGTGCTTTCTTAATCTAAAGTTTATACATTTTTATCACACTTGTAAATATGTAAAATATGTCTTTAACAATATAGTTTAGAATCAAATGTAACTCAAAGGTATACTGATAATTCAAAGTCGATTTTTGATCTCTGTAGTGTAATGTTGACTTTCTTTTTTTTATGAAATATGAAGAGATAAATATATAATGTTGCCTTTGTTTTAATAATATTTAGTTGTAGATGATTTAGGGTAGTTCAATTATGGATTTTTTCAGACTTGAGATATATTGGTTCATAGATTTCATTAAATTTATTCAACTTGCATTAGGCATAAATTAAAAAATTGTTAGCATAAGACATATCTAAATATAGGGAGAAGGTAACAACATTTATAAAAAGTAAAGATAGAAGGCTATATAAAATTGAACTCCAAGAAACTCTATTATTTAATGATTTAAAAGTACGTATGTTTGCTGTTAGCAATAATTCTTCTCTATTAGTGAGATAACACACTATACAATAAATGGCTGATTTAGACAAGTTAAAGCATAAATATTTATTTAGAAGTTTAATAAACATCATCAAATGCCTTATAAAATTAATATGAAACAAATATTTTCTCGATTAATTTCGAACTGATTGTCCTAAGTGTAGCTAATTTTTCGGCTTATATAGTTTATCATCCCCGTAAATTTGTCAGCGGAAGAAAAGTCTTCATCATGTGGTTCAGAAATTCCTCCAATTGATTGGTATACTGAATAAATTTGTCAGATATAAAAATTACTCGGAGCTTCGTGACGATCTCGTTTCTTAATTATACCATTGTTCATGAATAATACGACCTTGTTGATAAATTTATTTGATTAATTTTACGAATTCATATCTGATAATCCTGATGAATGAATATTTTTGATGTGGTACTCACTCTAAATGGAACTATCATAAACTCAAATTGTTTATAGTTCATCTGCAATATAAGCTTGTAAATTTACATATACATAAACATTAGTGGATACACTTATACGTACAAATGCAATCATTTTGCTTTAATATTCTTCTTAACATTTGTAGGGTAAACCAAGGAACACGAGTACTTATAATTATATTGAAACAAAACAAGAAATTGTGAATATAGAGCACTTAAAGAATTTAATTTGTGAAGTAATATTAAAAAAAAATCACTGAAAATATAATTAATTTTAGCTTTAAAGTAAAAGTATATAGAGTTAAATTGAACGGTACAATTTAAATTGATTAGATATTAAAATCGGGATGGCTTTGAAAAAATAATTAATAATGACTTTAATGTTATAAACTTTAATGATTGTAAAATAAATTTTTTAGTAGTTGTATGCCGTGAAAAGATACAAAGCAGTAATGTGAGACAATTTATATAAGTATTACTTATAAATGATATGAAAATTTAAAATTAATGAAAAAACTAAAGAAATGTATAAACATGCTTGGTGTTTGTAAGTTTTCTTTTAATATAATAAATATCTAATCTAGTATAAATAATAATAGCAATACTCATTGATATCAGTTCTATTACGTGAGCTATAATTACTTTTTGAGATGGATTATAAAATGTTAACCAAATTCGTAATTGATTTGCTTTGTAACTGATATTCAAAAATATTGAAATGTAATTTTATTGTTCATAATTAGTTAATTAATACAATCAATTACTAATTGATTAATTTAATTATAAATACAGATGTTTTAATATATAATTTCTTATATGCTTTAGTTTTGCTAATAAATAATATCATTTCAATATAACATTTGTTATTATTTGAATTATTTCCTTTATAAGAATTATTTAAACACAGTTATGTACCTGCAAAAGTAATAAATGAACACTTAATAAATGTGAATAATAAACAACTAATAAATGAAATACAATTAATAATTTTAAATAAATATGTGTAATAAATGAATTAGAGTAGGCTCTTTGATGAAAAAAATAATTCTTTGTGATTTCTCTTCATAAAGTATTAATTTATTTCCATTTAAAAATTACGAGTGTACGGTGAACTTGAACGTTACCAGCGCAGGCGCAAACACGCGTTAAATTGGGATCTACATTTAAATGTACTCAGTTTTAAAGAATCGAATGAGCGACATCCAAAGCACTTCGATCCTCCGATTTTGACGTTATTTCTCGGTTAAAAGTTAAAATAGTCATACTACAGTTGTGTTGAAAAACGTTTAAGGCATTGAAAAGTTACTAAAATTTTATTAACGAAGTAAAAAAAATTTGGAACTAGATGTCCGGTGACGTGCAACCGAGGAAGCGCAAAGACAAAAAGCGTAAGAGGGGTGAGCATTTTTTTTTTTTAATCAGATTAAAAAAAGCACTAGCATCTACAGTTTTGTGAATGCTCTTTTATAGTCTTTTACAAATTTTTAGCCGTTTTCCAACAGAGTTTATGATATTTTTAGACCACCGTTTCTGTCTGTCCTTCTTTCTCTGTCCTTCTGTCGATTATTTTCCATGTATTACGTCTTAACTTTCATTTCTTTAACTTTACTTTCCTTTTTTTTATCCATCTACTCAATTTTATTTATTTTTTTTTATTTTTTTTTATTTTTTTTTTTTTTTTTTTTTTTTTTGCTTTAATTCTTATATAATAAAATAGTTAATTACGCTCCGATATTTGATCGATTATCTCTATTTTATTAATATTAACTTTGCCAAATTGTCGTACATCAATCAATAATTTTCAATTATTCTATACATATTTTTAAAAATGTTTCTTACTTCATTCAAATTAACGTTTACCAATTAATATTTATTCCTTTTATTTTTTTTTTTTTCTTTTTTTTGTACGATTTTCATCTATTTTTAAACAATAATGTTCTTTTAAATTTTAATATTTTTTATCATCTTTACTAGAAATGGCGAACATTGATTTTCTATGTTTACTTCAACTTTTAATAATATTAACATTAATTTTTTTAAGACTACAAGTGGTGTATCCAATGATATCTGTAATTACATTAAAATTTTTATTTTAAATTTCTACTTTATGATAATTCTTATTAAAAAAAAAAAAAAAAAGAACTGCTGTTCAAAAGAGAAACATTTAAATAATGTTTTTGTGAAATGTTTGAAGGTTAATTTTCATAGTTCAAGTGTATCAATTTTTAGAAATATGTTACATAATAAATTTTCAAAAATAAATCATTCGTTTCTGTATTTTCACTTTTAAATGTTGTGGAATTTCAAAATACAAATTTTTTTTTTAATATTTTGGATTCTTTTAATTTAATTTTACATTTTAAAGAAATAACTATTGGTTTTTTATTTCCAATAAAATGATTCTGTATTAAGATATGCTTACATAGTTTGAATGCATCTGAAATAGTCTTTGTATGTGTAAATAAAAATAGATCTATTACGGCTGTAATAATACATAATGAAATCCGCAAAGGCTATAAAAATATAAATGAAAATTTCTAAGTTTTATTACAATATAATTAAAGGGAAGATTAGTTTTTAATAAAAATATATGCTCTAATTATTTCTTTACTGCACATATTCGAGAGTCCTGTTTAAAACTGAGATGAAATTTAAAATAATTATTTTTCGTATGAAATATGTATTTAATGTAGATCATCTAAAAATAATTTAATATACGTAATGAAAACATCTTGAATTATTTTTGTTTAAAAATTGAATTATTTTTTATTAATTATTAAATAACTGAATTTTCATTACAATATTATTTATCATTTGAATCACAGAAATAACAAAAAATAATAGATACATTTTAATTTTATATTTTTTTAATAATTACGGTATTTTTAGCTTTATCTAATACGTTAAATACAATTAAATAAATTTATTCATCTCTTTACTGCAAGAAACATTTTGAAAAAAATATATAACTGTATTTTAAAAAATATAAATAAATTAATGGCAAAATTATTTGTGAATATGTATGGATTTGCCCTCTTAGTCATTATTCGATACTATATCTTAATTTTATTTCCATTTATTATTTATTTTATAATTTTCCTTTCGATTTTGTTATCTCTAGGTAAAATTTCTAATTGGCTCATAATTTATATAATTTAAAACGTGAAATAAACATGATATTTTTATGTTTCATGTGAAAATTCCGTTTTACATGAAACAAATAAGGAATTTTACTAGTACAATAATTGACATTAGTTTTTTTTCAAAATTTTAATTTTGAATGATTAATAGTTACTATTTCGACTTTATAAGTTGATTAAAATTTATAAATATAATCTGTATAAATAGTATAATTCAAACAAACAAAAATAATAAATAAGTAAATAAATAAATAAATAAATAAAAACGAATATGATGTAAAATATATACTACGTGAAAAATCCACATTTAAGCTCTTTCATCAACAGTCATAATTTATGTCAATTTAATAAATTTTTATATTCAATAGAAAAAATATGGTAAAATTATAATTTTTTAAATTTAATAGTAAGATTATTTAAAAAAGTCAAAAAAATATCAAAAATTTATGCAATAAACATAAATTTGTAAAATTATACCAATAAGTAACTATAAGATATAATTATTTATGAAAATGATAATGACAGTTATATGCTATTAATTGTTAATGAATGATAAATGTAACAGAAACATATGCCAATTTCAGATGATGAGATAAAAAATCCAATGGTTTCGACAGTTCAAGGCGTTCTGAAACCGAAAGAAAATGTAGCAATATACATTCATAATAAAGCAGATACTAATGGAAATTGTTGTGCAAAGATTATATTTTTGTCTTTGCTTGTTTTTCTTATTGGTATCATAGGACTGATTATTATCGAACATCGAGATGCTGAGAATGGTATGATGATTTTATTTTAAAATACAAACTTGTAAGCTCTCATATGAAGAAGTTTTGTTGCACATCAAAACAGTGAAAATATTTGTATTTTCTATAACATATTACTAAATGGAGTATTTATAGATTTATTTTTTTAAATATTATTAAAAGAAATTACTTTCTTAATTAACATTTGCATGAATGTTTACAAACTTTCTACTACTATACATACATTCATTATGAATGAATTGTATAGTTATCAATTTAAAGTAACAATAAGTATATCATGTATTCATGTTTTCGAAATTATTCTAAATTTGAAAAATATTTGCACACGTATTTATTCCGTTGAAATTATAATTACTAAATGTAATTAAAATTTAAATATAACTTTTTTTTTAATCTAAAGAAATACGAGACAATAAATAAAAAAACATAATTGTTTTTAAAAATGCTAAAACTTTTATAAACTTGTATCTAAAGCTATTGATATCAATGCTTTAAATTAAATAATAAAAATAAAAAAATTGTAAAAGCAGTTCAGTATCAATAATAAGTCATCATTGGAATATTTAATTACTACAAGTAATTATAAACATTAAAAAATATATACAGTATAAATAAATTGATATTATAAATGTTAAATACAGTAGATTTCAATATAATTTGTAGGTTGAATAATTTAGTTAAAAAATAAAATTAGTTTAATTTTGACAAAATAATATAGTATCTACAGAACAAGTATTTTGTAATAAATTCTTAAAATTAAAAAATGATTTGCAAATTTATTAATGAATTATTGTTTTTATAAATAAAATATTAGTAATAAATAAATAAATGAATGCTTTAATATACACAGAGTAAATAAATGTAGTTATGATTATTAACTAAAAATTTTAAATAAAAAAATTGATAATACTTTATTTAATCAAAATAAACATTTATATATAATATTATTTATTTAATTATTATACACACTAATATAATCATCAAAATGATTACAAATATATTTTGTGTTAATGATTGAATTTAAATATTAAAGCTTTTGTTTAAATATTTTACATTTAAACTTGTAAACTTTATACATTTTTAATTTATATTGTACTTGGAACAAGCAATATTTTATTTTTTGCCGTAATTTTTTTTTTCTTATAACGTTGAACTAATATCTTTTTTAATTTTCACATCTTCGCAAAACATTTCTGTACAATCTAATTTATTTTATTTACTTTTTCAAAATCTGTTAATCCATAATTTTTTTGTAGAATTGACATAAGTTGATTGCTTTTATCTATTTTTTTTTTTTTTTTTTTTTTTTTTGAATAGTCATAGATACGTTTGTTATCTTTAGTATTTTTCAAATTATTAATTTTCTTGTTTATTATCAGTAACTGAATTTTAATATTTCATCGATATTGTTAATGCCAATTTTTTTTTTTAAATTTTTTGTACTTTTTCCTAAATTTTTTTTCAACGTTTGAACTCAATGTTTTTAAAACCCAATATTTCAGTTTATTTTTCACCTATTCATGTATTTGAATAGATACTTTTGAATTTTTGAAGTAATTCAATAATTTCATTAAATTCTGAATTTAATGTAAATAGTTTCTATATTATTTTATATATTTTTACTCGAATGTAAAAGTATACAAATTGATTCTATTATCACTGTTTTTTCTTATCAATGAAAGTTTAATTTTTTACTTTTATCTTCCGTCATTTTGGATTTTACTATTTTGCTATTTGGTTTATAAAACTTTCTTTTTCATACACTTACGTTTTTAACATTTTATTATTCATCATCTTCTAGTATTTTAAAAACATAATGATCTAATTTGGTAAGTAACAATAATATACTTTAAAAATTCACGAGATAAGTTAACAAAGATTTAAAGATCTTAAAATTACCGTCCGTGTCACTATTCGAAAATTCTTGTAAATAATCGAGAATTGTCAAATGTAGATCCTCTGAGAATCCACGATTTTTATTATTATCCATAAGTTATTACGAATGTTCGTGGATCCTTATAGGATTTATATTCGAGGATTTCCGATTATTTTCGAGAATTCTCAAATAGCGGCTCTCACGGTAGATCTTTAAACCTTTCCTAGATTCTATAATCCTACAGGATTATTTTCTTTCATATAATTCTTAGAGGTATTTATAAAAAATTTGTTTTTATTTACATTTACATTTTCTTTTTAATTTTTTATATTATTTTTTATATATTTACAGCACAATTAAAAAAAAAAAATAAAACTGTCAAAAAAATCTTAGTCCACTTCTTTTTCTGTAATTGCAATTCTTATAATTTATTTTTATTTCTAAAAATATTTCCTAATATAATATTTTAATAAATTTTTATAGTTACTTAATATTTTAACCTACATTTCTAGTTCAGTTCGTTATTTATTTTATTAGATATTAAATTCAGATATACAAGATACGCAAGAATTTTTTCTTCTTCTATTTTCAAAATAATTATTATCTTTAATATGTATATTTCTATTATTCTATTATAAGTGTTTATCTCTTAATATCAAATTGTGTTTCCTTGAACTAATTATTATTTTCCCTGTGAGCATTGATTCCATTATAAATGTATCAATTATCATCAGTATGATACTTCTTTTACAAGATATATTTTTAGTTTTAGTTTTTTCTGCTTTTTCCAAATAATAAATCCAATTTTATTAATAAAATTCTAAAATTTGTCATTTTTTCTATTATTGATAAATTTTTTTTTATAAAAATTTTATTTATAAAATATATACAATAATTCATTTTATAAATGCAATATTAAGTCATTTAACTCTTTGTAAATAAATTTTGTTCAATATATTGTAATAAAAACTTATAAATACCAGTGTTTTTAATATTACAAAAATATAGATTAATATTTTAGGAATAGCAATTATATCTTATGGTTATTGTTTTTTTCTCTAAGTATTCAATAAATATTTTAATCCACTATTGGCAGACATTCCTTTAAAAACATCAAAATGGTCGACAATATTCGACGGTTGGATAGATGATTCTTCAACGTTACAAATAGAAAATTCAGACTCGAAATTTAAAACTCAAGATAAAATTACTTCGCATGAAGATGATAGTAAAAATTATAACCTAGTAAATAATGTAGAACAAGAAAACGAGGATAAATTACAACGTATGGATTATGACGATAGCAACGAAAGCCCCATACAAGATAAAACTGTCTTTAAAGATGACGCTTTATTCACAAATGCAGATGATGAAAAGGAAAAGCAAAGTATGGAAGAATGTGATAGTGATGATAAGGAAGACTTTAGTGAAAATCATTATACAACAGAATTTGAAGAAGAGAATGTTTATTCGCCCGAAGACCAATTGTCTTACATACGTATTGAAAAAGGTATATAGTACAAAAATATAATTTTCAATAAACTTACTAATCTTTTAATTACTCATTTGATAAATTAAGATGTATGAATATATATGTAGAATAATAATTATACATATTATTAAGCCGCATCAAAGCCTTTTGAAATACTTACATGGATTTGATACATAACAAGTTAGCCTCTACTACAATTCATAAACTCCGTAGTTGTAGAAACGGAATACTAGAGGAAACTTGCGAAATGGCAGATTTAGGTTTAGACGCGAGATAGAATCGGTTTCTTATGTAGAAGAAACAGAGAGAGAAAGAGAGAGAGAGAGAGAGAGAGAGAGAGAGAGAGAGAGAGAGAATGGATAAGAAGAGTAAGAAAGTCTACGATAGTAGCCTATCCGGAACCTTTGGACTCACTCAAGTGCACTTATTTAAAAAGTTAATTTTTCCTTAATTTATTCATAAAAAATTGAAAACATAAATATAGTGTAGGTAATGTTTTAATATTGTTCATTTTCTATCCAGATTAAGCAATTACTAAAATAAAAATAAAAGTTTAATATTTTCCGAGATTATATGATGAGTGATTATCCATTGATGTCCATGTATTCTTCTTTGTTATTTTTCATTGTAACTTAACTTTATATATTTGTAATTACTATAATTTTTATTTAAATAAAGGCTTAATAAGGACAGGGAATCAATATGTTGCAAAATTTTATTCCCTTTTCTTAGTTAAATAAAATTGAAAAAATTTATTCAATCTATCATTTAAAGTTTTCATAAGAGTTTTTGCATTTCGCTTTAAGTATTAGTACTCAATTTAGACTATTAAAAATTTAATAAAATTAAATTTCAAGTTAGTATCAACATTGATTTTTATTAAGCATTTTCTAGAAAATATTTGTAACTATAAGTTTATAATTATAATTATAAAATTTCGAATTTTTTTTTAGTTATAAAAATTTGAAAAAGAATTAAAAAAAATTGGAATATTTAAAGTTTTAATATAAAATCTTTAATATTAAAAGCAAGCATTGGAGATAAAACAGACCATTATCAAAAAACAACTGACGATGAATTATCGTATGAAAGCGATATTTACAAAGATGAAAGCTTCAACAACAATCAAGAAGATTTTGACATTTTAGAAGAAATAGATTCTTTGAATGAAGAAAAAATAGAAGATAAAATTACGAATGATTTCTACGTGAACCTTGGTTTTGAGAACGAAAAAAAAAAATTAATAGATAATGAAAATGATGATATTTATTTTAATCAAAAAGTTAAAGAATTTCCCATTATTCCTGGAATAAATGAAATAAACGATAACAGTGATGAACCTTTAGAAGAAGTATGCACTTTTATAATTTTTATATTTTTAATACATATTAATCGTTTAAAAGAAAATATTACAAATATGTCGTTAAATAAAGAAAATAATTTATTTTTATGTATATATATTTCAATTATATAATAAAAGTATTCATTTTTGTCAATATTACTTCTATTAGAATAGTATTATGTTTATGATTTAGACTATTGGAAGTGTTAATGATATTTTTAATAAATAAGAACATTGTTTCTTGTATTGTATTTACGATTTAACTTTAGTTTTAACTCCAAAATAATAATTTGCTTAGCGATATATATATATATATATGAAATTATATTCCGAATACAAACTTAATAAGAATAATTATCTGCTTCAGTGAATCCCCACAAACATAATATCAAAAATTCTTTTTATTTATTTAAAATACTTATTACACTTCTAAAGATTACATCAAAATGATTAATTTCTAATATTAAAATAAAATATTTCTTTAAATGCCTACAATTGTTTTTGTACAACTTTATAGCTTGAAATCATCTTTCAAAAATAGAACAATAAATCCTTGAATATATTTTAAATAAAGTTTAAATATTATTAAAATTTTATAAATATAACATTAAAAAAATATAAATTTGTAAAAACTATTTAAAATATGCAAATATATATATATATATATATATATATATATTACAGATTAGTAGTGAAGAAATTGAAGAGATACCTGATGAAATAATCAATGATAAAGAAGAAGTTAAAGAAGAATTAGAGGACACACCTACAAATAGTGAGTTTCTTGTATCTTGTTAAAGGAAAAATTAAATTAGAAAAAATATTTATTATATGTTTAATTTTAGTAACTAATATTATATTTAAAAAAGTAAATTTATCAGATATAATAAATAAAAAGTAAAACATATTTAAGGATGATCATATTTTTCAGTGGTAATGAAATTTGGAATTGGCGTTGCACTAATTATCAGTGCGCATTTTGTACTAGTTAAAAGATGGAATTATGGTAAAAAAAAAATTTGTTTCTATTTTATGCATCTAAAAAAATTTTCATTTGTATTTAATAAACAATTTATTTACATCATCACGAATTTAAATATTGTTCAGATTTCATAAAACAAATTCTTAATTAATCGAGATCATACAACATCAATATTATTCATTCATAACAATGAAATACAAACTAAATATTTATATAAAATAGTAATAAGTAGTAATTAAACAATATTTAATTTTATTAACAAAATAAAACTCACAGAAAGTTAAAATTAATAAAATATGTTTGGGCATAGGCATGCGAGTATACACGCACTTATACACCCATATACAGGAAGTTCCAATAACACGTGAATTAAAGCTATTGTGAGAGACACCCCCATTACAGCATTGATATGTATACATTTAGAGTGCAGAATTTTGCAGTCTTAATGTACGGTTATCCTAAAAACATATAATTTGTTTAATAAAAATTAATAAAAAAAAATACATCTAAAAATCTAAGTACTTCATGCAGGCAGTCTAAATAGTGGTGAGGAATTTATCAGTAACCTTACTGACAGATTCCTTAGTTGTTGATAGATGTAAAGCGATTTTCTTTTTATAAATTGACGCGGTATTGTATCCTTCTGTATATGAGTATTAAATATGTCCACTTCTGCATACCTGCACACAAAAAAATCTCATCAATATTTAATCTTAATAAAAGATCTTTTGTATAATAGTTAAGAGAAATTGCATTTATTTTTATAGTTTTAAAAACAAGTAGTTATTAAAAAAAATGTTAAAATTAATTTAAATTTATAAAAATTATGTATTTTGTAATTGACAATAGATTTTGGTAAATATGTTAATATATCCTTTAAAAATAACAACTTTATGATTAAATTATAGTTATAAAAATTTTTATCTTACATTAATTACTATACTAGAACGCTAAATTACAAAATTAATAATAAGTATGTATTATGTATATTATATTTATTATGATATTAATGTAAGTATTAAAAAATTCATATACCATTTATAATCAATAAAATATTACGTGCAATTCTTTTATCTTTTTATGATAGTAATAACAATGAAAACACCTTACAGTGTAAAACACTATATTAATTCTATAAAAGGAGACTATTATAAAAAAAAGGTATATCAGAAATGGTTTATCTATAAATTACACATTTAATTGTCAAGAAGACGCTCAAAATTTAAATCGGTAATTTAAATACCCATAAATATTATGATTATTAATTATCAAAATTTGGCATCGGATAATATAAATAAACACAAATGTGTTTCTATATTTAAAACATTCTTCGAGCTTTGCTTCAATAACAATCACTGTGCAATAATTTATATAAAGTTATATTATATTTGAGGTAACTATGTGTATTTTACTACATTTTTTTAACAAATATTTATATATATATGTATATAAAACTTTGTCAAAAACAAATTTGTTAAAATATTAGAATTAGAATTAATAAAATTGTTTTTAATTTTACACACCCTTAAAAAAAATTTTTAAATATTTTAAAATATACCTTTTCTATTATTAAAAAATATATAATTTGTATAATAAAACATAAAAAGAGTATATGTACATAAATTGAATATAAAAATATAGATTTAATAATAAATCATTCATCTTTTAAAATTATATTTCTAATTAAATTAAATTATATAATGTAGATAATGAAAATGAAGAACAAACTCAATTTCTTGAATATTCAATTGAAAATAATTGTAAGAGTAAAGAGAAATTCGAAGATGATGAAGAAGGAGATATAAAAGATAATAATATTGAAGAACTTAATAATAAAATTTCATTAGAAGAATTCAATAATAAATATAAGAACTTATCAAACTCAATATATAATGAAGTAGAATATAAAACCGACAGCGAAAATGAAGAAGATGAGGAAGAATATTACGAAAAAATGTGAAAATATCTAAATAAAAACGTAAATAATATATTTTTAATTTTATCAATTTATATTTATTTAATCGCATTATTTAAATGCTTAATTAAAAAGATAAATATATTTAAATATGAAAAAATTTTTAAATCAAGCATTTAATAAACAATACGGTGTAAAAACAAAATTGTAAAAAATATATAAATGTATATTTTTGATGTAAATTTTTAAAATAATATAATTGTATTTAATTGTAGCATTATTTATATTATAATATGATTCTATTTATAGAAATGAGTAGGAGAATACAAATGCAATATTAAATAATTGCACCATACCAAATGATTTTATGTACAATTTTGGTTCTTTGTATTATTTTTATAATTATATTTATTTATATTTATAATTATAAGTTATACATAATCTAAATAGCTAAATAGCTTAAAAAGACAATACGATACAAAAAATTTAATAAGTAAATTTTATTATTTGTTTGATTTAATGCTTTATACAAAAGAGAAATCAAAGCGTAATATTTTTTCTATATAAATGGCATTGTATTCAAATACAAAATTGTTATTCTAGAAAAATTATAATTTTTTCATGAATATACACATATATAAAAAAAATTTTTTTTTAAATTTATTTACAGAATAATGTACATGAAAGTATAATTTTATTTTTATAAATTTATTTAAAATAATTTTATTTAAAAGTTAAAATTAAATATCTCCAGTATAAAACTACACAAGATGGAATTTTTAGTGTCAATGCATTGTAGCTTCCAGTGGAGTTTTAAAGATATGATATGTATCCATAAAGCAACAATACTCAATTTTTATAAGAAAAAACAAGACTATATATAAAACAAAATTACAATGTCTTATTGATAAATATATGAGCTATTTCTTCACATATTCTTTTTCTTGTTGTACATGAGATGTATAACTTAACACTAGCTTTTTAATGTCCTTCTCAAAGAAATTTCCCCTCGTCTTGCTTTTCCAAATGAGAACCTCTTATTTTACGTCTTCATAAAAAGATATTAATAAAGTAAAAAATTATTTTCCAACTATATAAATTTTTAGGTAATCTAAAATATGCAAAGTATAAAGCTTAAAATAAAAAATTATTGTAAATGTTCCAAGTGTCTCAACCGAATAATTTCAAATGCGTCTGACTATATGAGGGTAATTATTTTACATCACATATATTCTTTATATAAACATTTTTTTCATTCCTAAATAGTTATGTGTGACCCTTTAAATTTATTAAATTAGTATTAATTGGAAACAAACACCCCTGTCAAGGTACATTAAATAGTAAATGATATTAATTAAATATTCAGTGACTTTACGACAACTATAAATTATCGTTTTCGAGGCTATTGCTTATTGAATATAAATTATTAATAATTTTATTATGTTTATTATATAAATATTTGTTAAATATAAAGTAGCAATATTAATAAATTCTCATAGCATTAGGAAAACAGCCAGTATTCTTACTTTCCGTACGAGTCTTGTACCGTAATCGTTTTAAATGATACGAATGAATGAGAAAAAGCCATGTGGGAAAGTTTAACATGTATTTAAAAAAAATAAAATGAATAAAATAATAATATAAACTTTCAAAGATAAAACTAAACTCACGATTGGTCAAACTACTTTTACATTTTTAATACATTTACATGTGTATTGTTGTATATACATACTACCATACAAAAAAATATAAAATATATAATTCATTTCATGCTATCAAGGATAAGTAAAAGAATATTATGATTCATTTTCACCAAGTACCTTTAATTAATATTATTGAAATTACTTTTTGTATTGTATCGTATTATATTATTTATTTTGATTAAATTATTATATAATATTGTTAAGAATGCTATGTTTGTAAACATCATGTTTCGTATATTTCTTTACTAATAAATCATACTATTTATAAATTGAAAATAAGTAATTTATTTCTTATTAATTAAAAATCAATGTATCACAAAAAGAAAAGAATAACAAATTTTTATTTTATACATTGAAATTTATCATATTAAATTACATTAAATATTGTATTAGAGATGAAGAGGAAGATTGCGCTTTAGCACAGGAACAATTGTCTCAAATTTTCGCTACTGCCTCTACCGGTTGAACTAAAATTGTACCTAAGTAACAGATTAGTAGTACCAAATTTAAGGAGTGGAACAAGCAAATGTCTATTGTTTCATTCATTATTTTATTTTTTCCCGACTCTTCTACTCAGGAACGTTTTTGATACTTCCGAAATTCACTATATTTGCAACGATCGATTCGTGGACGCATTTTTAACACAGTACTCTCAATCTCAATATTTACGGTTGTACCAACAACAAAAGTTAATACAGTGTAAAGAAGTAGATGTAAAATTTGGACTAGTAAACATCACGTATTAAACGCAAATACTACTATTATAAAACAATCGGAAAGCATTTCTAAAGTCAAGACCGATTATTAAAGTGTAGATTAGATTATTGTCCTAAAAACTACAAAATTCAAGCGTGCTCAGAACATGTCCATGTCTTCAAGTCTCACCTATTATTAGCAAAGAAAATTAATTATGAAATTTTTGGAGGGTTCAACAAAAACTACCCTTTTCTGTCGTCATCTGGGCATGCATGAATCTATATAATTTTTCGAGGCACTTGACACAATACAGGTGAACTAGCACCTGAACCAAAAAATCTATGTACCCTCTCCAGCATCCGTGGATAACTAGCAGAGATCCCAACATTTGGTTGAGAAGGGTTGTAAGTCAACTCAGCCACCAGTAGACAGAGGATAAATTAACAATTCTAATTAAACTCCCCCCCCTTTGTTACTACATGTTTGCAACAGACCTAACTGGAGCACCTGCTAGCATTTTAACCAGTTGAGTATTGACCTTTCTGGCTACCTCAAAGAATGTTGTCGATCTGCGTTCCCTTAGATTCACTGAATCCAGAGTCTCCACCTTCTAAACTACTCTTCGTACCGATGTAAAGCCCAAGCAGTGATACAACAGGTGCTTAGAGGTTTCTTTGTATTAGCACCATCAGCAATTTTTTCTAATGTTATCATCAAACTTGTTTTGGTGATAGCCGACTCACCAGTTTCCCGTGAATAAGCTAATAATAAACCTGATATCCTGTTTGTTGAGCCTTTATGTATCCTTTATACAGTCTTACGGGGAATCATTACCTATCATCTCTTCGACTGGTCCCCTTAACTTTTTTCCACAGCTCAGTAGACTCCTTCATTAGCTAGCCTTGTTAACTGTCTGTTTCAATTTTTGTAACCCGAATTTCCATTGCCCCACTCTTTGATAGAATTATTATTACAAAGTTCAATAATATTCTATCTGTTATTTGAAATTCACTACAGATTGTTCAAATTAAAGCCAAGTATTACGAGCACATAAAAATTTTAGATCATACGGTTACTCATTCAAGCCACATGGTATTACAATGACGCAGTCAATCTAATATTTTTTGTAAATATATTTATTACAGGAACTGAATAATAAACGCAAAATCATAGTTCCAGCACAGGTCACAATTTTTAATCAAATAATTAGAGGAGCGACAGTCTTACGAAGAACAAAAATGATTCGAATTTATGAATTAATTGGATAAAAAAACACTATAAAAATTTTCCGAAAGCATGTTCGGTAAATATTTGCCAGTACTTTGTAAAATTTGTATCCTTTAGTATAAGAATTCTAATGATTATAATACTATTTCAGTTTAAAAATATATCATTGCATAAATAAATATATGATTGTGTCCTATTAGCATGTGTATGAATAACTGAAATTTTAAATTAAAAAAAAGATAGTAATAGAAAAAGAGATGCAAAAATAAAACTGAAGAAGTTACATACCAATTCAAAACGTAGCGCTAGACATACCAGCTCAAGTAATTTTTTAACTTTAATAAGAATATATGAAATATAATTGTTTACTAAATAAAAAATTCTTAATTTTGAAGCTAAGACGTACAGCTCTAATTAATTATTACACAAAATGAACATAACTAATTAACCTTATTTTTTCTCTTTTTTCATGTAAAGCTTTAAACCTTAATAAACAAAAATACGAAATCGGTAATAAAACTATAAATCACGCCATTACCTGATATATCTTGAAAACTTTGTTAAATAGATAAAACATATAATAGTTTTACTTAATATATAGTTTATTAATGGTATATTTGCATACATACACAAGTGTATTTATTTATTTTACAAAATTTGTATTTGTTATAGATACATAATTTATATTATACTTATTTTAAAATAAATAAAAATTTCATGTTTGAAATATAAAGTTATCAATTATATTTCAGATGGCTTAATGCGAAGTATTACTGGTACACTAGTGCAAGGTAAAATTGCAAGCTCCGTAACAACTGCTGTCACTAAATTTGCAGGTGTTACATCGTAAGTAATATTAAGTAAATTAAGTGTTTTTTTAGTTTTCCAATTTAATAAGCATGACTTTATGGAGTTACTATATGTTTTTTCAATCAATTTGTTAGGATTGCCTATAATTTATAATAATATTAAAAAATATTGTGTTCAAAAGATTAAAACAATGTAAACATTTTCAGACATACCTATCTCATTATATACAATAGAGTCAGTTTGTACACGTTCACAAGATTTATGAGTTTCACAAGCTACTAAAACAGGCACATTAAATGCATTTGCTATCAAAGCAACTTGTGATGTCCCCACTCTTGACATAACAGCACCATTTGCTAAAATTGCATGGGCACCGAGAAAAACTTTGCTGACCTAGTGTTTAAGTTTTAATAAACAGTGATAAACAACATTCTAATAAAATTGTTCAAAAATTTACCTGAGGCATAATAAAACTAAGAGCATTAATTAGTATGTATGAACAGTCAATTCCCTGTTTAATCAAGCGCCTTAATAATTCTTTACCTTCTAACCAAGGTCTTGCATCTACAATAATTACTCTGAACTCTTTTCCAACAGCATAAGCATTACAAAGTATTTTATAAATTAATGAAGAGCTATATGATAAAAATATATCTTTTAATTTTTATATAATTTATTCTTACTAAAAATTAATAATTACTTACAATCCATAAGTTAGTATAACATCTCCATTTAATATCTTTTTTTGAATTGCATTTGATATTGCTTTACCAGCAAGTAAAATTTGCTCTTGTATATATGTATCAATTGCATCAATTAATTTTAATTTTGCCTAAATAATAGATAATATACTATAAATACAAAAATTTCTTGATATTAAAAAATAAATATTTTTATATAATTTAAATATTTTCAAATAATATTTTATCATTAATATTATTCTTATTATTATTATTAATATTCTTATGAAATCAAAACCAACTTCTTTATCAGGTATTGTAGAGGGTAAAGTAGACATCTGCCACTTTAAATGTTTTACAGCATTTTGCATAGAAACTGCTGATGGTCTGCAGAAATTTAAATAATTCAAAGATTCTTGAAGATTAGTTTCAAGTCCTCTTGTAAAATCAGCTTGTGAAGGACGTTCAAAATCATTAATAAATTGCTTTAAAGCAGACAATAATGCAACACACCTTGCATTACTACCAACAATAATTTTTTCAGAATATTGCACACCTAATTTTAATATCGCAGGATGAAAATTACTACTTTTTATAAGGTCACAAATATTTGTTTTATTAATATATAAATGTTTAAATAAATTTACTTCGTGTAGATTATCTTTAATTTCAAGTTTTACAGTAGGTTTTTTTACTGATTGCTTAATATTTGAAGATGTAATCTTTTCATGGGTTTTTTCGCATGTATTTTTAACCACTTTTTTTTTTTCAATGAGAGATGCCTGTTTTGCAGCTCTTTGAGCTTCTTGTTTTAATCTACGTTCATTTCTTAGTTCTGCTTTACTTTTCTCCTCAACTTTGTTTTTATTTTCTATATTTTTTTCATCAATTTTATGTTTAGTACCAGTTTTATATTTTTGCTCAACAGCTGTATTTTTTAATACATTTTCTTTTTTATTCACTAGTGCACTACTAGAAGTTGTTTTAATGTCTGAATTAGTAGTGAATTTTTTGTTTTCATCAGGTCCTGATGTTTCAATTTTTTGTAACTGTGCACAGAATTGATGAATATTATCTTTATCTTTTTCGTTTCTCTTTATTTCACTTTTACTAGTATTTTTGGCTTCTTGTTCATTGTTTTTTTCTTTAAATTGTTCTTTACAATCCATCTTTTTTAAATTATAACCTACAATGTCAATATTATCAAACAATGAATTAGTTAAATACATAGAATTAGAATAATTTTTCACAATTTGACTTAATCCATGAATTAAACCAATTTTATTAGATTTTGAGATATAAGCTAAATTATCAATGTTAATTATAGCATAGATAAATTACTTTTTAAAATAGTTATATTTTTAAATTGTATTCATTTAAATTAGGAAAAAAAAATTATTAAATTGATTCTTATATTTTATTTTGTTTGTATGCTATTATTTATTTGATCACTGATTTACTTTTATAGCTCCAAAATATACTTTAATACTATTTTTAATATTAAATATAAAATTTTATTAAAAATATTTTTTTTTTGTAATTAAAGATATGTTAAATTTTACATGAAAGTATTTATGCTATATTAATGAAATTAAAATAGCATACATAAAAGAAATGATGAGGAAAAATATTTACATAAATTTTTTTCCTAATACCATATAAAATATATCACAAAATAACATTAAACGATCAAATGTATTTTAAATTTTATAGAATTCGGCATTCGACTAAAAACAAAATACTAATTATATTTTATAAATAAATTATAATTAAATATTTAGCATTTATGTCATTCAAATAATCATATTTTTATTATATAATTAATAAAATAAAATTGTACCGTCAATAATAATAAAGAAATTAATGATTTATTATTAAAAATTACTGTATTCATGACAGCATGTGAAACACAAAATAGAACATGTGAGCAGAAATGAAAAGAAAGATTGTGCCTCATGTGTTAAAAATGTGGATATGAGGCAATTGCTACACACCTGGTAGATTTTGTGAGTACCAAAAACATACTCAACCTCGAGAGTTCGGAAAACGTAAAAAAATGAACGTCAAAATGACATGAAATCAAAATGCCCATTGACTTCCCCCACTCCTTAAATTTGGTACTCCTAATGTGCTGCTTGGGGACAATTTTAATTCGAATACTAGAGAGAGCCCTAAAAATTAAGGACTATCATTCTTATACTGACATTTTAAATAAAGAAACAATACAGAACAATACAAAAACCAATTTATCATAAAGAAATTACACATGAAATTATACAGTCCTAGTATACACAGGGAGATACATGATATTTAAATATGTAATGAAAAAAAATTAGTGTAGAAACTGAAACGTCACAATTAGAATCAACGTGAGTGCTTGCACACAGCTATCAATCCAAAATATTTACTCATGCAATCATAATGAAACATAGTTTTCACGTATGGTTTTCATAATATAATATAGAGATCTTTATATTTTTATTTTGACGTATTTTATGTTTTGTATTAATTCATTAAACTTTTTTTTAATATAATTTTGTTCTATAACAAAATCATGTAATATTTTATATTTCACCTATAATATCGGAAGATAAAATTTGTATATTAACATCCGTTTAATTACTTTTTAATTTACTTTACTGTTTTTTGTGTTATTATTATTATTGCATTACTCAAATCTATCGTCATTTTTAGTTACACAACTTCACTTGCTGTCTCCAGCTGTTCTATTCCAATTTTCATCTGCAACATCATCTCTCTATATTCGATTAGTAAATTGGTATAATTTATGTTGAACAATGTAAATTATGCAGGCGACTGTTGTATTCATTACGTCATCTGCGCAAGTAACGGGGTTTATGTCGAAGACATGTGCTGTTTAGTAGACTATCGCACAACATGTCTTGGAGGTCAGAGCTTAATATCGAGATTTGTGTAATCCTACGATAATTTTTATTCCATACACCGTCAGTTAATTCACCAGATAGATTCGTAAATAGTCATTTCCAAATCTAAGAAGCTATTTTCTATTACATGGTTCTTTCCAATACTTTCAAAATATTCATTTGTATCGTTGAGTTCGATGCGTTTTTACATCTAAAATTCTCAAGTTTATTTGTGGCCTACTTTCAAAAATCATTCATTTTCTGTAATATACTTCTGTAAAATTCTTTATGATTTTTATTTTCAAACATAATTTTCGGATTCGGGCTACGTTAGCTTGTACTATTAAAAACAATCGACAAGTCATGCAAATACATACAAGTCCCTGCCATATTGAAAAGATAAAGTTTTGAAGACTTATAGTAAAATAGACCATCAGAAACTCCTTTGGATTTAGACATAAGAATTAAAAAAATACTTTTCAGTTATATGTATTTAAAATATTTAATATAAATTGTAAAGAGTTTTTATTTAAAAGTTAATTACAAAAAACACTTTTTAAATTTTATGTATATCTTAAATTATTTTATTTTCAAAAAAATTTTGATAATTTCATATCATTACATGTTTAATTCAATTAATTTATATAAAAAATTACAAAAATTTCATTTATTTTGTTATTTTTATCTTCAATAAAAAATCTATTATATTAAAATAATAATTATTTTTATCTTAATTCAATGTTATTTTAGTTGTCATTTCACTTTAATTCTGTTCATTATATCTTCAAAAATTTATTGTAAACTTATAATATATCAATTTGCTATTTCTCTTTAATAAAATGTTATTTTAATTATGTATATATATACATATATATATTTATAGATACATGTAGAATAAATTATATTTTACTACGCATACTGGTACGACTAAAAACATTTAGTAATTATATAAAAGTGGATGACGTGATTGTTAAGTGTCACAACAATGGCTGGTAATTTATTTTTAATTATTTTTATTATATTCATTAATTATTTAAAAAAAAAATCTAATTTATATTTGCGAATAAAATTAGATGCATTTGATTATGATTTAAATATCTATTATAACTTTTTTATCAAAAAAAATAAAAATAAATTTTGATTTAAGTAAAAATGCTACATGATATTAAATCCATAATTTCAAAAAATTGAATTCAATTTATTTTATTTCTTGTTTCAAAATTTATAAGTTATACAATATAAATATTTATATCAATTGTTAAAAAATTTCAAGAACTGATATATAATCATGTATATAAATTATTATTTTGAAATTTCTATAAAATTGTTTTAAATTTTTATTCCAGTAAAAATATGCTTTAAAACCTAATTTTACATATATATATATAATAAACAAAGTATAATATGTATTATTCATAATAAAATAATTAATTTTTTTTAATTTAAATAGAAAATTCATTCAAGAAATTACTACAGTCAATAGAAATCGGAGGAAAACAAAAATATTTTTTTAATATTACTTCTTTTGGTGAAAAATATGGTAAGATTTAATAAAACTAAAAATTATTTTGATAATATAATAGTGATAAAAATTGAAAATTGATATCATTACTTAAATGTGTAGATAAATTACCATTTTCGATAAGAGTACTTCTTGAAAGTGCTGTTAGAAATTGTGACGAATTTCAAATAAAAACTTCTGATGTTGAAAACATTTTGGATTGGGAAAAGCATCAAGCTGCAGAAAATGGTGTAGAAGTAGCGTTTAAGCCTGCTCGAGTTATTCTCCAAGTAATTATTTATTAATTATTTTATTTTAAAACCATTAAAACTTGGTATATTATTAAAAAATAAGTTTACACGTGTATTTCTTATTAAATATAGGATTTTACTGGAGTTCCAGCAGTTGTTGATTTTGCAGCTATGAGAGATGCTGTTAATAAATTTAATGGAAATCCTGACAAAATTAATCCTGTCTGTCCTTCAGACTTGGTAATTGATCATTCTGTACAAGTAGATTTTACACGAAGGTACTTAGACTATTGTAATAAGATATGCAAATTGGAATTTCATTTTGATCTAAATGATAAATTAATTTTTAAAAAAAATTTTGACAAATTTCATAAATATGATCTATTATTCAATATTTGTGTAATTTTTTTTACATTTTAAATTGATTAATAATAAATTAAAGACAATTTTGCTATAATAGTTTCTATTATAATAAATATATTTTAATTTCTGTTTATATTTAATATATACAATAAATTAAATCAAATATCAAATATTTATAGTGAAGATGCCGGCAAAAAAAATGAAGAATTAGAATTTGAAAGAAATAAAGAAAGGTTTACATTTTTAAAGTGGGGAGCCAATGCCTTTAAAAACATGTTAATTGTCCCACCTGGAAGTGGAATTGTTCATCAAGTAAATTTAGAATATTTGGCAAGAGTGGTTTTTGACATGAATGATTATTTATTCCCAGACAGTGTAGTAGGAACTGATTCACATACTACTATGATTAATGGACTTGGTGTTCTTGGTTGGGGAGTTGGTGGAATTGAAGCAGAAGCGGTTATGCTGAGTCAAGCTATATCTATGCTGATTCCTAAAGTAGTTGGTTATAAATTGGTTGGAGAACTAAATCAATACGTTACATCAACTGATCTTGTACTGACTATTACAAAGGTAATAAATTTTATAATAAGTAGTATTATAAAAAAATATATGAATTATGAAATTTACAACAACTATCATTTTATAATTTTTTCATTTTTTATCAAAAAATTTTTTTAACAGCAATCTAAATCAATAGTTATTTGATAGAGTTTATAACAAAATCACTAAAATATTCTGTTAAATTAAAATATCTTAAGAATAAATTAATAAATTGTAAAAAATAAATTATAATCAAGAAATTTATAATTGGTAATCAATAACTATACAAAACTATTTATCATATTGTATAAATAGTATAGTACAATGTAATTTATATAATTATACATAACATGTTTTATCATATTATATTTTTAGTAGAATATTTTTAATTATTTTTATTTAGAATTTACGACAGCTTGGTGTTGTTGGAAAATTTGTTGAATTTTTTGGTTCTGGTGTATCTCAACTCAGCATTGCAGACCGAGCAACTATTTCTAATATGTGTCCAGAGTATGGAGCAACTGTTGGTTTCTTTCCTGTTGATCAACAAAGTTTAAGTTATCTGCGTCAAACAAGTTAGTGTTTACAATAAGGTCGGAAATTTATTAAAAAAAAAAATTAATAATATTTAATGTGTAGGTCGATCTGAAGAACATATCGAAAGAATTGAAAAATATCTTACAGCAGTAAGAATGATTCGAAACTACGATGATCCTAATCAAGATCCTGTATTTTCTGAAATTGTGACCATGGACCTTGGAACAGTCGTTTCTAGTGTCAGTGGACCAAAGCGACCTCACGATCGAGTATCTGTTGTTGATATGAAAAAAGATTTCAATTTCTGCCTAACAAACAAAGTAAGTTGATAAATCATACTGGAAAATCTTAAAGAAAAATAAATCAAGTGCTATGTTATAGTATTTTACATGCTTTTCATACAGCAAAAAGCACTTTATACTGAACTAAATTATGCTTATTTTAAACATATATGATATTTTTTTAAATATTGTTTTGTTTAAAGTAAACTCATAATTTACAAGGTATATTATTCGTGTATTTTATACAGTGATATAATTAATATTATTTTTAATATATCAATACAATTCTATTGTTATAATTCATTTCAAATAATTCAAATAAAAAAAAATATTATTAAATAATTAAAAGTAATCTATATGATTATTAAAACATTTAACTTTAGTACTGATTAAAAATTGTTATAAAATCTTACCTCAGCCTTATTATAATTATTTATTAACTTGATTAACTTATTATACCATGATTGGTTCTAAAATATTGATAAATTTATGTTTTTTTATACAAAAATCTATAGAATACAGTATAAATATTTTGAAATTAAATTTAAGCCTCACATTAAATGCTGACTAAACAGTACTTGTATGGGACAAACATAACCCAGTGACGCATTTATATTTATCGTCAAGCAGGATCATGTTTATCTCACGTAGTACTTTTAGATAACAATTTATTTATTTTGGATACATTTAAATTATGAGATGATTTTGGGTAGTAGAATCCAAGGTAACAATTGCTGTGATATGAGAATTCAGGACCACACATCACGGCAAGAGTTCCTTCACATTCTGTCACCAATAATATTTCATATTTTGTAGGTTCGTCATTTTTCAAAAATTAATTACGTAAATGTGTAAAGTATTAAAGACAATATTACTATAATACTAAATATTACTATGTACTTTTTTTTAATTGTAATTGTCCGTTTGAACATTGAAATAGAGTCGCTCCATTCGATGATATGTCCACATACATTATGCCTTGCTGATCTAGCTTTATGATCTTTAATTCACCATACAGTTAGATCACCAAAGAAAAATATATAGGACTCACTAGTTGCAGCTTCTCGTGTTGTACATCCTTTCTTCTTCGTAGTTTTTAATTTTCTCGAAGCCTGGGACGAGTATTTCGATCTAGTCACGAATTCAAATATTAACGTGCCACTAGACCGATACTTCGCTCCTAGCGCAGAGAAGATAAAGAGATATTTCTATTTTGTATACATTTATTTGGAAAAATCATGGTAACATTGACGAAACGGTATAGTTGTAAAGAGGCAAATATTGGATGAATCCTACCCGGTGAGATTTCAATGTCAGTCTTACCCGGAGGGATTCCACCCAACAGCTACCTTCCGCCCATGTTCATTCCAATAAATATTAATATTACAAAACATATTTTTACTTTTGCAATTTAGCTAATTAATTGAAAAATTACATATTAGTAAATGAATATTTATCATTGGTTAATTTATAGATTTGTTTATAATTAAGTAATAATTTGTTTTAAAAACAAATACCAATATGAATTTTATTCAAAAATAAAATTAATCAATTTTTCGAAAAATTTAGAGAAATTTACTTCCATGCACAAATTTTAATATCATTTTATTAAAGTAAATAAAAATTTTAACACGCAAAAAAATATTGAAGAATTCTATAAAAAAAAAAAAAAAAAAAAAAAATATATTTATATTTTATTTATGTATGGAACAAATAATTTATATCACATTTTTCCGTTTTTATAAAATTTATTTAAAATAAAATTCAAATGTATTCATTTATACGATATTATATCTCTTTTAAATATGTTTAGAAAAATTCTTTGAAATGTATTTAATTTTAAATTATTTTTTTACAAATAGATGAATATAATTTTAACATTTTTTTAAATATAATTTATTCTTGCGTCCGATTTTTAATTGAATATTAAAAACTGAATATAATATATTTATTTAAATTGACAAATATTAATTTAAAAATAAACTGAAATGTTCTAAATCTTTCCTATAGCAATAGATAAATAATTTAATAATAGAATTTAACTAATGTATTTTTCAAAAATTAATATATATAATTTTTCATACATAACCTTCAAGTTTTTCATTTTCCAATATATTAAATATCAGTCCAATTATACACGAAAGCACTCAGTCACCAAAAAAATAATCATCTCCATTGATATTTGAAAATCAGCACCCGCGAGAATTCGTAATTTCAATGAGAAATAAAAGTGATTTACAAAGAAAAAAATTGTTTATTTTTGATCTATAACACTGAATATGAATGACCCCACTTTGCATTAAATTTGCTTAAATAATACTAATTTACAAATATTAAAAATACCTTTTTAATTTGAATCTAAATTTTAAAAAAATTATTTTAATTCTGTAGCACACTTTTGAATCTTAAAACTAAACTTTACGATGAATGAATCACCGTGAACGACTGGTAGGCGAACGTCGCATCGGGCCCATTTATACCTGACTCCACAACAACGCAATACCTTCCCCCACCTTCGTATATTACGAAACCATTTCACCCTTACCATAATTTTTCCTGATCCCCCATTGGTGCAAATGAAGTTGAGCATTGTTTCGTTCGTTTTACAAATAACTTAGAACATATATCGTACTTTTTAGCGCATAAAAGTACATCTTTGACGACAAAAATTCAGAAATCATCAAAACATTATTTTAGTTTTTATTGTGCAAAAGTTGTGAGCGAAAAAAGCGAAAGCTCACTAAACAAGAGATGAGAATATTAAATTTCTAAAGGATGCATTACTTAATTTACATTCAGATAATTTGTAATAAGCATTTATTCGCACATACACATATGTTTGCAAAAATTAGAAAATCATTTAACTTATTGATTCAAATTGATTAAATCTGAAATATCTTCATTAATATAATATTGAACACATTGCTATTTATGTTCTCGATGTAAATGAATTAATTTAATTAAAACGAATATTTTTTCATAAATTATGTAAAAACATTCAGTAAATAAAAATCAGAATTTAACATATATTTTATTATTTATGTAATATTCATTAATTATCGGATTATTTATATGATATGCTTCTAGTATTTAAAAAAAAATGTAAATATACCTATGGTTCGAAACAATGTAGTTTATAATTTGTTTTACATTTTATATATTTATTTTAAACAAACTTTAAATTCTTAAAATGAGTCACACAAAATAACGAAATATTATTATATATACATTTGTTACAATGTTTAACAAAAGTATGCATTTTCTATTATTTTTTATGTATATATATATGTTTATTTTAATATTAATAAAATACATTTATTTTAATTTTAATTTTTATGTACTCGTATCAACGGAATAATAAGAAACGAAAAAGATACACGTAGTGCATTTCATTTGCTATTTTATAATATGCACTATTTTTAAAATCCTGATAGTGCTTATTTTGAACATAAAAAACTTCTTTTTCTTACTAGAGTACTTTTAAAAGTTAAAAAATGAAGTCCTTAAACTTGATACATTTTTAAATAAATTAAAAATAATCATTTTAAAGGCAATTGGAAAATGATTTGTTATCGACCATTCATAATCATATTCATAGATAAAAGCCTGTTTTTATTTTGCTCGAAAGAGTGCAATATTGAAATTAACTTACAGTACAAGTATTAAATCATAAGAAAAAAGTAAATATGAACAATTGTTGCAGTTGATTCCGATCGATTTTCAGTGCTCACGTGACAGTAACACTTAAATATTGCTATCGCGTTTCCCGTGCGGATGAGCCGCAAGCTTTAGAAAATAATTAGATTGCTATTTGCGCGTTTCGCACTTTAACTTCCGTTAGCTTGAGCTGAACATTCATGTACTTTTTGTGTCTTTGAAATAAGAGAATACAAACTCGAACAGTTATATACTTACTAATAATATTGAATACATTAAAATATATCATTTTATTGGCATTCACTTAGTGAAATTTTAATTTCTAATATTCATTATAATGAACAATATTAAATCCATTTAAATCAATACAAATTTAATAAAAACATAATTGTGATTTAAACATATTAATATTATAATTCAATTTTTTTCGTTTTCAATGCGTCAGTATATTTAAAATAATAAATAAAAGAACCTACATACAATTGATTTAAAAAATTATTAAAAGTCCATTAAAAATGATTTTCAATGTAACTGGGTAATGAAACTTGAATAAATATGATAAAAATGTTCGTTAGCATATCTAGTATTTTATTTATATTTGAAAAATTGTACATTTTTTTTTAAATTATTAATGTGGTAAAAATAAATCATACAAAAAATTAATTAAATTGATACATTATAATTATTTTAAAGTTATTTAAAAACATTTTATACTGCGTACTTAGTAGGAATTTAATTACATTATGAAAAAAAAAATTTTTTTTAATACAATTAAGTAGTTTTATTAATTAACAATTTTTGTATTTTAATTATAATTATACGCAATGATTTTTTAATTATAAATAGTTACATTATTATTTTTAATTTCAATAAAAAAATTAAACTCAATTGTGAAAATTATTCATTATTTTTAAATCATATCTAATTTATATGGAAATATAAATTAGATATGAATAATAATATTCAAAATCTCTAAAATTAATTTTCCACAATATTGTCTGAAAGAGTTTCTTAGTATATATTAGTATTTAATCCGCAAAAATACGGATTAACAACATTCAACATTATTTTCAATATGCACAATAGATAATAAATAATTACATTAAATAAAAAGACATTAAATAAATAGATTAATTCGTAAATTTTATTTCTTTAAATAAATTTAATTTGTCACTACCTTTTTAATTTGACATACAAATGTGTGTGTATACAATATTTATCAGGTATAAAATAAGTCCGTAAATACTATATGATTTAGAGTGTATTCAGCGTATGCATTGTATCGCATACTGATATAATCCTTAACAATCTATAAAAAGAATTTAGAATTTTTACAACTATCTTAAATAATTTAGTGTGAAAGTTCGACTTTTGTTCCGAGTATGTAGATAGGCTTCACAAAAATTTAGAATATTTTAAATGTTATTGTATCGTTGGAAAACTAGTCAGCTTGATTTTAGAAAACGTTAATGGTCAAATATTTACAATGCTTTTTCCGTATAAAAAGAAGTTTCAAATTGTTTATTGTCATTACAATATCTTCGTATTCTTTGGTTTTAAATAAATAAGTTGAGAAAAATAGTTAAAAACATTATTAGATAATTACAATTATGATATTTTTAATTATGTAAACACACACAACTGCCTTTTAAATAATTGCAGATTTTGTTATTGTTTTAATATAATTTTATTTGCAATTTCATGTATTTTTAATTATTGACAAGAAATACTTAAGCTCTTTGTTATTTTTTCTATTTGTAGTGATAAAAAATAGTGATAGATTAATAAATATTTCATCAATACTCGTTTTGATTCTTTTATTTAAATTTTTTATCAAAAGTGAATTGAAAATAATTTTTTTTTTTTATGAGTATATTTATATACTCAAACAAAGTTTGGTAATAATATATCTATAAAATATATTATTTTTATTTAAAACTAAATTATACTTTCTTTTAAGTAACAAATTTAAACGATTTAAATGTTTGCTCAAACAATTTCAATAATGACTTCACTAACTAGTAATTGTAAAAATGCTATTTTATTTGAATTATAAATAACAGTATAAAAAAAATTTTGATGATTAATACAAAAATTAAAACATACATTCGATAGTTTGTAGTATACAATATAAATTACCAGAAAATAATAATAAGTAAAAAATAAACTTTGTATGTATTTTGGTAATAAAAAAGTACACTTTTTTCATTTTATATAAACAATATTATTTTTCACAAAAAATAATACATAATTTTACAAAAATTGAAGTTAAATTTATTTCAACTTATATGAAATCGCATAATATAATATGTTACTTGAATTAGGAAATAAATTACATGTATTTAAAAATAAATTGTTTTACTTATTTATTTGAAATGTAACAGAAAATATAAATTTTCTTTGGACAAAATTGATTCTTTAAAAATTATACAGTCTCTTTTGAATATTTTAGAAAAATTTTTCAGTTATTAATTTAATTCATATTTAATAATGATGATTAAAAAGCGTTAGTTGCATTTCATTGCAAAGTTAGCCAAAAAAAAACTTATTACTGACCTCAAAGGAGGACAGCTTCATGAATGTTTTCATAAAAATTGCTGATGCTTAAACCTCCGAATATCCTTTTTCATTTTGCTCAGCCCATTATGTTTCATGCGATAAATTCTATGTTCATTCGATACAGTCCTGGTCAAATTGCTTGTGCAATTCTGTCGCAATATCCACAAATTCTACTTCTTCTTAAGTTTGAATTTGTTCTTAATTCGATTAGCGAACAATTTTTTTTTTTTACCCGTGAATCATTTGTAAATAAATTTCACATATATTATGTGAGAGGACTGATTTGTCGTTTATTTCATGATAGTATTTATAAAAGATGAGAATTAAAAAAATCTTTATATGTAATTACTTTTAATTGTATGAAACTTTTAAATATTTGATAATATATATATACATTTGTTTATACGAAACATTATTTATAAATATAAATTAAAATTTTTTGTTTTTTTTTAAATTTTTTAATCGATTCATTTTAATGAAATCTTATTTTATTGTTCTTAAATATTTTAACAATTTTTAACATTTTAAAGGATTATTAATAAATTATAATAATAGATGCTATTGTTTGTTATAAAATAATTGTAATGATTAAATGCTTATAATAGTTAGTGACGATCATTGAATATAATAAAAAATAATAAAGTATTCACATGTATAAATTAAAAATATTTATTATTTAAGAATTAAAATTTTATGCGTTGAATTACATTTTAATCTAATTTTACTTCAATTGTATTCTTGAAATGAATGATAAATATAGAGAATAATAATTGTTAAATTTATTTATTAATAAGTTAAGAATTGTATAATTCGTAGGAAAGTCATTTTTTTAAAAATTATTACACACGTATGTTTGTATTAGCAATCAACTTATAGCATTATAAACATTTTTTTTTAATAAAATATTGATAAAAGATAATTCAATTAAACATTATTTAAAGTTGAATCGATTATTAATTAATATAAAAATATAAAAATAGGTATTTTAAAAAATGTACAATCATACAAGTGATTCTGATTAAAATTCTTCGTCAATATATTTAAATAATGTCATACTTAACAATTCAACTTAAATAATAACGAAACGTCCCTTCACAAGTCAATGCACTACACCGTCAGCGAATTTCTAACAATGGCTAAATCCCGAATTGTTTAGAAACTCAAGATTTTCATTGTATTCAGCAATACACTCAGGGTCGTTTTGTCAGTATTATAAATCCTAATTTGATGTTAATAAAATCATATAAATATTTCCGCTAATGTTTTATAAAATAATCGTTTGCGTACATGATATTTATAAATTTTTAATTATAAATTAACCCTTATTAAAATTTTGTATCAGACAAATTAATTTGCTCAGTTATTTAAAGTCGTTATCTAGTAGGTGTCTGAAATTAAATTTTTTTTAGTAAAATTTATTATTTGGAGAAAATTAATATTAAAAAACCAAATTTAAAACTAAAAAGAATTTTAAATAAATTATTGATAAAGTAAGATATAAATTATAAAATTGACAAAAAGTAATAATAATGTGGAAAATCATTTTTATTTTACTTCTTGAAATTATATATATTTTAAAATGTATCTGTATAACTAAAATGTAAGTGTATATAAATTTATATATGAATTAAATTTATGTATTCATTATTATATATTTTGGAATGTATTCTTATTTTATTAATATTTTTCTTGGAGTATATCTGTTAAATTTTACTTTATAAATCAGTAAAAATAAAATGAAATTACAGTAGATATTCAGCAATATATAAATTTAAAAAATAAAAATAACCGTTGATTTAATTACAAATTTAAAATTATATAAAACTACATTCATATTTCGTTTTAATTAATATCTTTATATATTGTTTATATACGCGTCAAAGGTAAAGAAAAATTTCAAATTATAAATAAATCAAGTTTGCTCACTATACTTTATTATTTAGTAGATTCAAAATTTATCTTTTTGCAAAATGATCTTAATTATTATTAAAACACAAAAAATAAATATGAAAAAATAAAAAAAGTTTGTTGAAAAAAATTTTATATGATATATTAATATTATATTAATTTGAAATTATACATAGAATATTATTTTTGTTTTACAAATATATATTATATAAATATAAATTAATAACACTATAAGTATATTTTCGTTAATTACAATAATATAATAATATAAACGGATAATATGCAGCTCGTGCAATTGTTGTTTCCTATATTTATTAAATATGTTAGTTTTTCAAATAGAAAGCAATTCAATTTAAATGTAAATAATTTTTTTAATTTTATATATACAGTCATTAGAATTTTTATAAATTCATGCAAACATAAAATAATTTATTTTAAACATGTTAAAGGTCAAGTATATTAACTTGTAATTTTTATGTTTATTATATCCGGGCGTTATTATTATTACATTCTGTACATTTGGAATAGACAGTACATGAAACCTTTATTGAACTGAAAAACTATGTGACAATATGAGTAATAGGATGTCAAGCTCAAACAAGTTTATATTTCGGTCGGTTCGCTCTATTGAATTAGCGAAAAATCAATTTCCTAGTTGTTGGAATATAGGAATAGAAAGTGATTTACAACGTGCAGAACAATTAAGAGTAATTCTTGGTCCTTTACATAGGTAGGATTCAAAGGCTATGGATTAAGTCCAAACAAGTTAAACGCTGAGGGTGTATTCCAGTTCAAAGGAAAAGATTATAAACTACGCCATGGATCGGTGGTCATTGCAGCAATAACTAGCTGCACCAACACTAGCAATCCCAGCGTGATGCTTGGGGCAGGTATAGACTTTAATGCCTACTCTTCCCTAAAATTTACGATAATTTTCTTCCATTTATTTATTTATTTATTTGAAGCTTTAAATTCTATTATTCACTTGAAAGCATTAAAGTTTTCTACTATTTTCTACTATTTTCTACTATTTAGGCATCTTTCCAGATACCATTTTAAATTACCTTATGAACTATTCAAACTGCTTTCCAGGAAACCGCTTTCTTATACTGGAATACATTTCCGTGCCTGTAATCGCATTGATATTTCTATATTAATTATAAAAATTTTCTTCTTCATTTTTTACAACTCTTTTATTTCTTCATTTCTTTTACCTTTAATAATTTATTAACACTATTATGCATCCTATTCAGGATTTTTTTATTTGTTTATTCAAATTTTATGAATTATTTGCATTAAATTTGTTGTTTTTTTTTCTTGTACAAAAAAATAGAAAATGTTGAATACATTTCATTTATTTGTATCCTAAAAATGTTGTACAAATATCATAATTATAATTCAAATTAAAATCATTAAAAAGCTCAACCTCTATTTTAATAAGAAATTCCAATAACTTTTAAACGTTTCACTATTTCAAATCATCATTTAAAATTTGATAAAAAAAAAAATCTTTGTTTAGATTATTAATGTTATATTAAAATTTTTATAAAATAAGTATTAAGAATGCATGTTTTCAATTTTGTTTACAATCCCAGAAATTTTTACATTTTTTTTTTTTTTTTATCGTTGATTAATGAAAATTTACAAAATTTCTTTTTATAATTTTATTATGATGAATATTATTGATTAGAATTAATTATATGATCAAAGCTTTATTTAATAATGATCACTTTTAAGATTAAAAATTATTCGCTTGGGCATATTTATTACATTATTACAATTTAAACAAATTTTGTTAATAGTAATTCAGTTTAAAGAATTATATTTGTGTGACAATATTTATACCTATTTAAAATAAGCTAAAAAATAATATAAAATATTTTATTTGAAATTTTATTGTATTGTTAAATTATTAATTTTTATTAATTTTAATCTTAAATATTACAATTACTTAAATACCTTATAAATAATTAATTTATTATACTTTTGATTGTGTTTCGTTTGATTATTAAAAATTTTTAATTTAATTGCATTATATAATAAACGTATAATATTATATATAATGCTAACTTATGTATTTAAAAAATTGGATTTTTAAATAATAATCATTATCTAATTTTGAGTCTCTTGGTTTATTGATTAAAGAAATTATTTAGATTAATCAATAAAAATACAATAACGGTTAATAGTTATGGAATAAATTAAATTGAAAATCAATTCTAAAGTGTTAATTAAAAAAAATTTCGATAAATTATTTTCTTAATGTCAAATATTACCAAAAATCAAACAACATTTTTTAAAGTATAGACAATAAAAAATTAATAAAAAATCGTTAAATTGTCTGTCTTAAACTAATTTATGTTATGAAGGTATTTTTTAAAACGATCTGTAATTATATTTTTATCCGTAAATGTTAAGAATGGTTGGCTAATTTTATGATTTTACAACTTTTATAAACTCTGTGTTTACTCATTGATTATATATATTTTATTTATTTATATGATTTTTGATAAAGATAAGGAAAAAAAAATAACAAATTGCAAGTATTCACTTTAACAACTATCTGAAATTATCATTACAATACGTTTATTATTGTAAACTTTTATTTGTATTTGCAACTTTACTTTCTTAGTAATTGTTTTATTTTATAGGATTGCTGGCAAAGAAGGCGGTAGCTCTAGGTCTTAGCGTCGCACCATACATAAAAACATCCTTGTCACCAGGTTCAGGTGTTGTAACATATTACCTGAAAGAAAGTGGCGTTTGTCCTGCCCTTAGCCAATTAGGCTTCGATATTGTTGGTTATGGATGTATGACGTGCATTGGCAATAGTGGACCCCTTTCGGACTCGATGGTTGACGCTATTGAAAAGGTAGATTTTTTTTCTGAAAGGTAAATTATTTTATTAATTTTAAAATAGTCTAAACGGATGAAATTTATGTATCTTATATTGTATTATATACAATAGTTAAGGTTTTATTTAAACATACCTTTCTTTATTGGATAATCAGATAGTAAAAAATACCAAAACAAAAACTTAAAACTCCTTGTTCTTAATTCGTACATATTTTGTTTAATAATTGTTATGGTAAATATATTATATGTAGATTCAATACCCGATTAAACTATAAATCTATTTAAACAATTTTAATAAATAGTATCAATCTAAATTCATCGAATCTAATAATTATTTTAAAAAGTTATTTTTATAAAAATAAAACAACTTAAACTGAAATAAAATTTTTGTTGTTGTTATTGTTATTATATTATTATTATTATTATTGTTGTTGTTGTTGTTGTTGTTGTTGTTACTGTTGTTATTGTATTTTTTAAATTATTTTATGAAACAATAGTATATTGTCACATAAATATTAACTCATCGAACTAATCATAATGTACGAATCGCTTTTTCCAACTCTTACTTAATATTTAATGTATGGTTTTATTATATGTTAGTCAATTTATATTACTTTTTTAATTAAAATTATACCTAGTATATAATTTAAATATACTTGTTATTTGTTTCTTCTAGTTTTTTTTTTTATTTTAAGTAAACTTAAATTATTCAGGTTATTGATTTTTTTTTATTGTAAATTAATCCTTTATTTACCTTCTCTCTATTATAATATTTTTTGTACAAACCTTATATATTTTCTTTTCCTATTACAATATCTGTGCAATTTATTTTGCATCTTAGGACTTCATATTTTTCTATATGTTTCAATAGGTATATGTTTCAAAAGGTATTTTATTCTCAATATGTATTTATTTTCTTCCCTTTTTTTTTATTATATTTGGACCAATTATTATTTTCTAACTCTCAACTATCATAGTTTGATTTGATTAATTTAATTTTTTTCTTTCATTTCTATCAGGAACCTTTTCTTCCACTGATACTTTTCAATAATTTTTTTATTTTTTTTTGTTTATATCTTAAGTTATTTAATTATAATTTTAATTTATACTAGACTTATCCAGAATTTTTGCTTCGTGAACTTTTTTTTCCCGTGTATACAGATTCGATGTTTTCCACTAATCTTAGTATTTCTTTTTATAAGTGAATAAATTTTATTTTTCTGTCTATTTTACGTTTTGTCTTAAATTATGAAAGAAACAATCCAAATTATTTAAAAAGAAACACCTTCCATACTATATTAATTATATCATTAATATACTCTGTATAATTAATAATAATAGAAGAACATTGTACAATGAAAGTACACTTTCGATCTAATATTTTTTTTTAAATTATAATGTAATATATTGTCAAATTTATTTTTCCGTTTAACATGCTGTTTCTATTAAATAAAGTAGTATATATTATGAAATTTATAATTAATCACTAAATAATTGTAAAATGAAAATTCATTTTTAATTTTTAATACAATTTCTGGATTTTGAATGCATAATTATAGATTTTTTTAAATAACATCTTGAATCAATGATTATTCAGAATGAATTGATTTGCTGTGGTGTTTTGTCTGGAAATCGCAATTTTGAAGGTAGGATCCACCCTAATACCAGAGCTAATTATTTGGCTTCACCACTTTTGGTCATTGCTTACGCAATCGCTGGAACGGTCAATATTGACTTCGAAACTGAACCTTTAGGTAATTACTTTTAAAATTTTAACAAATGCAACTTAATATGTTTAATATATATATAATACAAAACGAGTTTAATCATCAATGGTTAAATATTATTTAATGTTATTTATATTTATTATGAAATTGAGAGAAATAAAAATATTAAATTCTTGACTTTTAAGAATATTATGTGCTATAGCTTCTTATGCGACATGTATTAAAATATATTCTTTCACATATATTCAATTTTATAATATTACTTTATTGAACAGTTATTATTAATACACTTATTTATTATTTTACGATAAAATACAAGATGATTTTTTTGATATTTTTATGGAAAATGTTTGATATTTAATTATTATTACTTTAAAAATTGCTACAGATTTTTATACAAATATACAAATTATGTTGTATTATTTAAAATATATAAAGCATTCATAATATTTATTTTTTATTATAAATATATAACATTAATAAAAGTAAATATCTCTCATGATAATGAATGATTAATTATATAGTTTTTTAGTTTGAAGTATAAAAATATATTCTAATAGATAAAATGTTTATTAAAATATAAAATTATTTAAAAAATTTAAATACGAGAAACTAATTAAATTTATTATTATTTTTATTAGTCTAGATAAATTTCTGTAATAGTGTACAAGCTGTTTTTTAGAATATTTCAATAAAGATCATTAAAAATGGAATATCGATGTGTGAAATATCTAACAGTTTGTTTAAATTATCGTACAATAAATTTTTTTTCGTGTTTCACTTAAAATCAATTGTTAAATCTTAAAAAAAAAACTTCATATTAAGAAATTATTTGATTTCATCATGAAATTTTCTTTATAAGAAGTGGACTTCAAAATGAAAAGTTTCTGATTTTATATTGCAAAAAGGAAAAAAATTAAGAATGGATGTTATGTTTCAAATTGTATTCGAATAAGATAATTTTTGATAATCAAAAGTAGCATAAAAAATACAGCAAACTTATTAAAAATATTTAAGATAATAAAAGAAGATTTATTAAATTTTAGGTATTTTTAATAAAATTAAATTTATAAAAATAAAAATTTTAATACCGAAAAGATCTCCACCTGTAAAAATAGATTGTATATTAGTGTTGTTAGATCACTGTGTTTTCTTTAAACTTATTCGCAAATAACTTTAAAGCAAATTTTTAATTAAGTTGGTTTTAGGTAATGACAAGCATTAACTTATACAAAAGAACTAATTATGTTTATTTTAAAAACATGATAAAAAAATATCATGTTCTATATGCATAAAAAATTTTATAATTACATAAGATGCTTCACGCTACATCAATACTTAGATTAAAAATGATAAATATAAAAAGATATAATATAAATAAAAATAAAAATATAGGTATTAGTGGTTTTTATCATTTAAGCATTAGTAGTAGTAGTAGTAATAGTAGTAGTGTGGTAATAGAAATAATAATAACAACAACAACGACGATGACGGTACTAACAAAAATGCTATTATTATTGCTATAATTGCTTAAAAATATAAATAATTTCCTAATAGTAAAAAATACTGTCTTCATACAAATTAATGTAAAAAATAATAAAGTTGTTATTGCTAATTGAAAATAATTTTATGCATCTTTCTATGCAATATTTATTATAATAAATTATTGTAAATATTCTAATATTTATCATAAATAATAACTTAACTTATATTATAACTTAAAAAGTCAAGTACTATAAATTTTTATTTCTAAAATATTTATGATTATTGGGGTAGTTAAAGTTTAATATATATCCGATTTTTTTTATAATAGTATAACTATTCAAATAATTATTTTTTATAATTTACAACGGATGTCCCAAAAATTGCCGATTTGACAAAGACAATACAATCATTTTTAAAAAAACGGTTTTTATTTTTCAACATTATTTTCTTTTAGTTCAATGTACTTTTTCAAAAAGTTTTGAATATTTTAAATATATCATTTATAACAAAACATGTTAAATTTTTTTAAAATAGTTACTAACTGCAAACTCCACCTACTTACTAATTATAAATCGTTAACTACTGAGCTTTTAATTCATATTTAATATACAAAAGCTCGAGGGGCTATTTCGGACGATCACGGTGTGTGCGAAAATAATCAAATTTAGTAATTTTTTAAAATAATACTATTTTATATTTGTTTACACAGTTAAATAATAAGAAAAACATACAATATTTTTGACTATTTTATATTAAAAAACTTTACTAGTTGTAAAGAATTGAACTAATATTATATACTATAAAACTATAATGCAGGTATCTTAAGTATAATTATAAAACATATTTAGTAACAAAAATAAATATAAGAAAAAAGTTAATTATTTTACTATAATTAATTTTTATACAGGTTACAGAACAAATGGTACAGAGATTTACTTGCGTGACATTTGGCCGACTCGCATGGAAATTCAAACCGTTGAACAAACATTTGTAATTCCAGCAATGTTTAAAGAGGTATATGGAAAAATTGAGCAAGGAAACAGCAATTGGTCAAATCTTCCAGCACCGCATGGTAAACTTTATCCATGGGATGAAAATTCTACATATATTAAGCATCCACCATATTTTGAAGATCTAAAGAAGGTAAAATTAACAATAATAGATAGATACTTTTAGATGTATAAAGCTCATTAAAATTATTTATTTTTATACAATAAGAGTAAAGATTACTATTAAATACTAGAGAAAAATTTAATTCGAATAAACGATTGTTATAAATTCAATTATTTAATAATGTAGTGCTAATTAATATTTTTATCTGAAAATGAGTGTATTTTAATAATTCATTGAAAAATACAGAATATTATTGTTGGAAATGAACTTTATTGTACTTCATAAATTATAATTAATAATAAATAACCCATTAAACGTAAAATTAAATTAAATTAAGTTAATAACATAATAATTTTAATGAGGAATTAGTAACGACTTTTGAATTTTCAAATCTATATAATTAATATTTAACATATTTTATTTTAAATTTATAGTTTATATGTAGCATTTTTTTTCTTTCTTTTTACTAAATTTAATTAATATATTACAAAATATATATTTAAAAACTTAATCAAAAATTAAAAGCGAGAATGAACTAATTTTTTTATTAAAAATAGAACACTATGTTCCCATTATAATAATATTAAAATAAAAAATTCTTATTCAAAGCAAGTGGATGTTTATATGTATGTATGTTTATATGTAAGAAATAATGTTTTTACACAATAAACACTTTCATTATTATGATACTTCAGTAGTATATTTTTTATCATATTTTTATTAAATAATCTGTGCATTAAAAATGTATAAATAAAAATAAAAATAAAAAAATAGATACAAATTATACTTAACGTAATTAACAACAAAAATAAATTAAAATATATAATAAAACTATTGTTTATTATTTATTTATTATTGAACAAAATACGAAATGTAAAGGATATTTATCCCTCAATTACCAACAATATTTATTTTTATTATAAATTATAAAATTATATTGTTTTATTTATTGTATCCATATTAAGCTAAATATGCAACATGTCTGAAATAGATCTTTCTTTATCAGGGTTTTACAGATTTTTGGAATTGATATTACAATTGTAATTTTTAGGGCACAATGTAACTATTGAATTAATGTTCATGATTTGTTTATTTTCTTTGATGGATATTTTAAATGTATATATTTTACTCGTTATACTATTTATTAATCCAATTAATTAACTTTATAGATAACACATTGATAACCCCAATTATTAATGGAGTTTTATAGTTTAGTGATTAAGTATAATAAGTTATATTTAATTATTATAATATTTTAAATGTAATAATCTAATTTATATTTTTAGGAATTGTCTCCTATTAAACCTATAAAAAATGCTCGGGTTCTCCTCAATCTTGGAGACTCAATTACAACAGACCATATAAGTCCTGCTGGAAGTATAGCTCGAAATTCTGCTGCTGCTAGATATTTGTCCAAGAGAGGGTATTGATTATATGAAATTTGTTTTGTGTTTTAAATTATTAAATGAATTATTTCAATAATTTTTTTTTCAAAATTATATTATATTATTAATTCTTTAAAAATAAATATTTATTTTTATTCAAATATTATTAATTTTAATAATATGCATAGCATTTTAATATTTTAAATTACAGATTAAATCCAAAGGATTTTAATTCTTATGGTTCTCGACGTGGAAATGATGCTGTTATGGCTCGTGGTACATTTGCAAATATTCGATTACTAAATAAATTTATTGGCAAGCCAGGTCCTCGAACAATTTACATTCCTTCAAATGAAGAAGTTAGTTTTTATTTAAATTTTTTCATACCAATAATTATTTAGATACACATGCAAAATTCATAATTTTCTTTTTTAATTAAATTTAAGAAAAAACGCATTTCACATTTATAAGTTGAAGTATTTTATTTTAATTTTTTTTTCTTTTAAAAAAAAATTTTAAAAGCAAAATTATATTATTCATAATAATAAATATAATAAAATAATAATATAATAAAATCAATAATTGCCCATACTTTAAACATTATAATTATATTTAAGATAATATGTTTATTTTGTTTTAATATTACATTTTTTGTTACTATTTATTAAAAATGTTATATTAATATTTCATTTATAGTACATTTAAAAACACACGTTAATAAATACTTAAATAATTTTATTAAATACTTTATGTAAGAAATCAAAAAATGAAATAAAATAAAACTTTTTAGATGGATGTTTATGATGCAGCAGAGAAATATGCAAGTGATGGTACAACATTAATTGCTCTTGTGGGTAAAGAATATGGTTCAGGTTCATCGCGTGACTGGGCAGCAAAAGGCCCATTTCTTCTAGGTATTAGAGCGGTAATTGCTGAGTCTTACGAACGCATCCATCGGTCAAATCTAGTTGGTATGGGGATTTTACCATTACAATATTTGCCTGGTCAGACGGCTGATAATCTAGGACTTACCGGTTACGAAACTTACGATATCGATATACCACAAAATTGTCAACCTGGACAAAATATTCGTGTAACGACAAATAAAGGTCATGAATTTGATGTCATCGTTAAGTTTGATACCGAAGTCGACCTTACATATTATAAAAATGGTGGAATCTTACAATACATGATACGTAAGATGATTTGAAGAAATGCATAATACATTGCATTAGAATATTACTCAATCTTCATTTTTCTTTTTCTGGTAATTGGATGTACGGTTATTGAATACTTCTGCCAATATACCTATCTACATTTTACACTGTAAATGGTTTTGGGTGAATAATAAGTTAATCAATACCATTTGAATATAATTTGTATAATAAAATAATCCATTCTTCAATTTTTAAATAAATAAATTTTTATATTTATAATTGATAAAAATAGAAAAAATTGTTATTTTAAAATGACATGAAATATATATATTTATTTTTCGTTAAAACGTAACAAAATCTTAAATTAAATCATTACAGCCTCTTTATTTTTAAATAGTTTAACATTTTACATTAATAATTTTTAAGTTTAAAATGTAAATTAATTTTTTTATTGTAACAAAATACTAAGTGAATATTAAATGTTTTGATAATTTATGTATTCCTGAATTTGAAATGAATGAAAACTGTTTATTAAATTGCATAAATTTACAGACTGTTACTGTTTATATATTTAATTTACTTAAAGTTATGTTAATATAGTTTTGTATAACTAAATGCGATGTGTAAAATTATTGAAATTTTTATTAGGTGGTAAATTTAAGAATGTAAAAAATCAACACCTCCTTTTTATATATAAAACAATAACTAATATTTTTTATTTAAAGAATTAAAGTATACAAATTATTCTTAAATATTATTAATGCAATACTTTATAATTTTATATTTTATCAAGAATAAAAACTATTAATAAATATATCTTAATTATTTTTTACTTATTTATATCAACATACTATACACAATAAATTGATTAAAAAGATTTTTAAATATATATATATATATCTTATTTCTAATTTTTTCATTTGTACATTCTTTAACTAAGTTACATTTGAATATCTTATATAAGTGAATTAAAAATTTGAAAATAATAATTCATAATATTTTATTGAGAATTCATAATACTAAATATGAAATTCAAGTGAATTTGATACATATTTAATATTAAAAAATTGATTAAACCTTCAATGAATCTAGTATATACTGAAATATTCATTACATATTTTAAATATAAAAAATACTTAGATTTTATGAACAATATAATTTTCTAATAAATTTTTTTTATAACATGTTTAAATTTTATAAGATAATATAGTAAACATAATAAAACTCACAAAGAGATTATCAAATTTCATATTTATCAGTAATGAAAGCCATTGCTTAGTCGATAGTAAATAAATTACTATAACAAAATTTTAAATACTTTAAATTTTGTCAAATAATTCAATAAATATTATCTTTCAAATTATAAACTTTTCATATTTCATTATTTCACGATAATTCTTCTTAATATTTGGTTGTCCAGAAAATTTCACCTCAATTACAGTTTGATCTGTAGCTCCATAGATATGACTGCTATCGAAAGATACACTATAAACAGGGCTAGACATTCGCTGAAGATTCATAAAATATAGCTAAAAGAGATACACAACTTTAATACACATTATATTTATAAAAGAATAAAAATAATTAAAACTACAAAAAAATTAAATTACTTAATCAAGAAATCAATTAATAAGTTAATTGTAAAAAAATAGTAATTTAAACTCTATTACTATTGTTTTTTAATAGTAATATAAATTTTCTGATTTATTGTAATTTTTTAATTTATAAAAACTAAACACTATTTAGCTTTTATATTTTACTAAGAATTACCTGAACATATTGTGGCTTTCGTTGATCCCATAACACAGTTTTGCAATTGAATTGAGTACCTGTTACCATTGTATAGTTGTAGTCTGATGATATACAATAAATAGTTGCATCTGTAGGATCGGACCAGTGACAAACACATTTTCCTATTCTATAATAAATATAAACAATAATATTTACATAAAAGAAACTATTTTTTTACGATAACAATTGATATTTATTACCTCAAATCCCATTTGCGAATACAAGTATCATAACCACAAGTTAGTAGTGTATGTGGATTATCCCATACCATATCTAAAATTCCAGCACCTTGTCTCCATGAGTGATTTATCATGTGAGAATGATTAAAACTAAAAACAGTATTTATTAATATGATATTTTTAAACTATAATTAAATTATGAAATGAAAAATTGAAAATCATATATTATTTTTGTATTGATTAATTGATATTAAAGAAAATATTTACTTTTGAATATTAAAAACAGAATTCATTAATTATATTTTTATATAATAGATTAACAAGTTTTTTTTTTTTAAATAAATTAAATAAATATAAGCTTTTATAGTTTAAAATCTTTAAATATGTAAAAGTGTGCAAAATACCGCGTCATTATACACATTTTTGATATATTGTCATTCAGGTTTTTTCATTAAACAGTTAAGTAAATTACATATTTATTTATTTATTAATCAAATTAATATTAAATCAATCTATTCATATATTTATTTTATTTCTAAATTCTTAAATTAGATTATTAAAACTATGGTGTATATATATATTATATGTATAATATTGTTGATTATATATGAAATTAAATATTTAGAATAAAAATCAAATTTTTAAATTAGTTTATTAACAGATTAGAGAGAAAAAATATTTATATTATATTAATTAATTATTTAAATACAAACTTGATAGTATCACAAATATAAAGGGCAGGACTATTAGTTCCAGATGAACCAATAGCCAATTTACTGCCTATTGGATCCACAGCAAGTGACCAAATACGATCACTGATTCTAATAGTAACCAATGGTACATTAGAGAAATTATTTTCATCTTTAGGAGAGGTCCATGCTTTTACGATACCATCGGCTGAACCAGAAATAACTATATTTCCAGTTTCATCTACCGCATTAATATCTCTGGAATGTGCTTCTTCAATACTAGTATAATAGTAGTTGTTACCATACATACTATTTTTTAACCAAAACTTTAAGCTTCCATCTCTATGAAAACAAAATAAAAATATTTATAAATTAACTTTTAAATTTTGATGCAGTTCATTAATTATTTAAATGTTTTTATTATTATTATTAATTTATAAATAATTGACAGACAAAAAATCTACAGATATTGTGAAAAGGATGTAAGTATTTGTACATAAGGATTTATTGTTAAAAATAGACTTTTTCTAAAATAATGTAATTTAAAAAATAGTACAATAATTCATATACTGTATAAAAAACTGAATAAAATTTAGTTTATAATATGAATAAAGATTTTATAAATAAAAAAACATCTAATTACATTTTAATATTACAATAAGAAATAGTTACCTATGACCACTGATGATATAATTATCTCGAACAATAAATTTACAAATTTCACTGCGTGTGTTTTGATGATAAATCTTATTATTAACATTAAATGGATCACTTCTCCAATATCCACATAATTGATTCTCACCACTCCACCACAAAACTTCACCTGTAAGCTGAATCCATGGCATCAATTTTCGGGTCTGTGAAAAAAGAACACGTTTTTGGTATCTTCCATATTCCCAATTGTGAGTCACTTGCCATTTTGTACGTTGACAAAGAATTGGGTTGCATCTACATTAATTACATTATATATATTATTTTTATTGGCAATATGTAAACATTACTGAATGCATATAAGTGAGCTATAATTTTTTAATTTATAAATAAAAGAAAAATCTGATGAACATTAAGAAATAACAAAAGCAAAATTAGAAATCATAAGACAAACGTTAATTTTAATTTAAATTTCATTTAAAAACCAATAAAAAAAATAAAATTAATATATAAAGCTAGATAGGGATGAATGAAATATTAAATTAATATGTTGAATATTATATAAAATGTTTCTATTAATAACACGAATGGATATACAATTTTAATTCACAATATCATATTGAACTATAATGATATGGATGTAATTAAAATTGTGATTTGAAAATAATGATTTTTATGTATAATTATTTAAAAATTTTAGATTAAATATTACTTTAAATAGCTAAAAGTAATTTTCAAATTAAATTAAAAATCATAATTATATTAAAATCATATTTACTAAAATACTCAGAATTTATGATTGAATATGTGCTGAAATATCTGTTGATACTAATAAAAAAATCAATTGTTTGTTTTTCATAACAATTTTATCACACATAATTGAATATAAATTTACACATAAATTATATTACTGTGAATTAAATACTTATTTTGTTAGCTATGTAAAATTAAAAAGATAATAAATTAAATATTATATAACAAAAGAAGACACTTAAGAAAACAGTAAATTGGTAAATTATCTTTTAAAAGTAAGAAAATTGATGCATTGAAAGTATTAAAAATAAAAGTTTGTTTTTAAGTGTAAAAACAAATAAAGGAAAGAATACCATTCATGTTATTATATTAAAAAAAATTAAACTATTAAATAAAAAACAAAAAAACATCTTGGAAAAAAAAAAGTTCATACAATGAAGAAAGTTGTTTTACCTCGAACGAAAGCGTTTGGAGACCTGATTTGTGGCGATAGAGTGTTTGGTACGTCTGTACCAAAGTATTTCATCATTTACAACATCGTAGAAGCGCATGCACACAGCTCTAAGTCGGACTAAATCAACAGTATTGCAGTACTCAAATATAAGCAATAATATTTCTAGGGGTAGTTCGTCAAAATGAAGAGAAGCTAATTCTTTCGAAGTTTGTTCGTTGGAGCTTGTCATTCTGATTATGTTAATCTAACGAAAACGAATGACCTCTAACTGCTCCATATGTTGTATAACTTATATGTCAATATTGACAGAGCACGGAAACAAATTTTGCAAAATAATTAATAACAAATTAACACCAATTACGAACATCCTACAAGGTTATATTTGAGTATGCTTTTGAGAAGTCTTCAACGGTACCGATGGCCAACGTCTCGCACTACTCTCATTTCTTAGACCAAACAACTTGCATGTGACGCCTCCAAATAAAAAGTCACAGTATCGTCTAAATTATTGTAAACGAAGAGTGGGAGAGTTACTGATCTGTTAGGTTACTTTCGATTGTATCTTTCTTACTAAAGCATAATAAATACTTTAAAATAATGTTGAGGAGGGGGGATTCAATTCGACGCAGATTTACATGTATATCTTAAGTTCTGCAATATATAAAAACTATTCCTAAATTTGTGTACGTTTATTTATGCGCAATTGCTCATTTTAACAATACTGTGAATAAATATTTGAGATTAAAATTTTTTAAAGGTCTGGTTTTACTATCAGCTCAGGTGAGCCAACTGCGCATGAAATAATTGCCAACAAACATAATTGTAGAGACGCGAGAATTCCGTATCACAGAAAATTGGCGCCCTGTATCTTTTTTTCAATCTTTTCAATTCATAAACATAATTTTACTACATAGAATTTAGCACTATAAAACTTATTTAAGTTGTTTAAAAAGTTTTTTATGAATATATATGAAGTACGGATAAATGAAAAGTCATATAAAAATATTTTGGATATTGTACTTAAATTAGTAGAATAAAAAGACATTTATAATCTTAGTACGATTATAATTTATATTTTTACAAAAATAGATAATAATATTTTTAAATTTATTGAGCATTTCCGTGAGTATTAATAATTATTTATTTGATATTTTCTAATAGATTCTCCGTCGCAGTCAGACTCTATTTTCTGGATATATTCAATTACTAGGGTTTTTATTAGAAATAAATATTTTTTATTTTATTATTTCTTTTGTTACAGAAATTTAAATAAAATATCTTTGAATGTTTTTAATGTTAAAATATAGAATTTTTAGTACATGTGAAAGTTAAACATTTTTAAAAAAAATTTATAATATAACAACAATTTTAATAAAATTAAAAAAAAAATTCTATTATTATACATGATGTCAAGTTTCAATATGTCACGGAAATTATACATAAATAATTCATATATTTTTACTATAAAAATTATGTTTTATATTTATTTATTCAATATTTTTAATTTACTCATAGATTAATGTAAAAGTTAGTGAATATAAATAATAATTGTTAAAATTTACAATTATGTTGGATTTAAATGATTTTACTTGAAATCAGTAACAATAATTCATAAAAATAATAATATCGCAAAATGATTTACAAATATAATATTATATATCGTGTTATATGTATGCTATTTGATAATTGCGATTTTTTATATTCTCCTGGTAAATCATAAGTTTATAATACTGTAGTATTCAAAAAGACAATGTGGGTGGTTGAGTTAATTCAGTAGTGTCTATCATCACTTTAGAACAGAGGCCGAGAGATCCTTGATTCCGATAATTTTTATCACAAATAGTAATTTTAATATAGTTACATAGTAATAGTTAGTAATATAAAATTGATAAATGTTTGTTCAAAATGTTAAAAAACAAAGCTCTTCGCTTTGGCCCGCCATTTAGCTTTTTGTGTTTTTTCTCCCACCATGACATCCTTTATAATAAGATGGAATAAAGTGGTGGTTGACATCTTATTAATAATTTTTCCTGATGATATGTCAAGAGTTTTCATGCTTTAAGTTCGATGTGTTTTAGTTTCTTATAATGTTCCTTCATCAGTAGTTGCAATATTCATCACAATATTTAATTTCACGTGGTAATGTAATTAAAAATTGTAAGTTTGTTTAGCGCAATTTTAACGGTAATCTTTTATTTTGCTATGTTCAAATTTATAAAAAATATTGAGACATAACAATGAAAAAAAAAGTTTTTGCAATTATAAAATTGAAACATAACTTAAAAATATTTTTATTTCTTCTAGAAAATTATCCGGTTTTGAAGAATAGAAATTCTTTTTCAGTTTATGAATTTCTATGTTTCCTGTATTAGTTCCAACAGCCTAAAATTTTAATATTTATTTTATTTTAAATTTTATTAACACTAATTAAAATTGCATTTAATTTGATTCTATATTAATAATTTTTGCATTAATTTTACTTACTAAATACTGATTTAAACTATCATGATTTATAAAGCAAGGTGATAGTTTCATACAATTTACATATCCTTGAGTTTTTGTAGAAACCATATGACTTGGATGAATATCATCCTTACATAAATCCCATATAATAATTCTAAAATTTAATGTATTTTAATCATAGATTTTAATGAATTTCTTATGCAATTTTTAATTTTATTATTTTTTTTTTAATACAAAATTATTAACCTTGAATAATTATTTAAAACATATAAAATTAATGTTTTAGACTTTGACCATTGAATAGATTTTATTCCTGCAGTACAATTTTGTTCTCTTAAATTCAAAATCGGAGTTTTTGTATTTAAGAAATGAAGTCTAATAGTACCATCTTTACAACCAGCCTATTAAAAAAAATTATATTTTATATTAATTATAGAGAAATCTTTAATTATATATATTAAATATTATGCATACAAAGAAATAATAATGATTAAATGGGCAAATTTCTACACACGTTGTATTACCACAAGAATCTTTAACAAAAAGTTGAATGTTATTAAAGTTTTACATTATTATAATTATCATGAAAATATTATAAATAATTTACCCATTATATTTATTTCATAATATGATATATTATTTTTTACACCCATACAGTTTCTATATAAAATATTTGTATCATCACTAGCTAAATATAAATTGTTACTATCAAAAGTATCAATAGCCATATCAACAAATTCTTTTTTAATATTATTCGATTTTGTAATTTTAATAGTTAATGATAGTTCCTGACTATTGACTAACTTTACTATTTTCCATTGAGTCAAGGGATCTTCATTAACATTTAAATTAAAATTGGATAAAATACTCCAAATAGTAAAATGGCCATCTTCATCTAAACTACAAATTTGAATAGAAATAAATCTTTGATTTAAATTCTCTTTCTCATTTTCTTCTGCTTTAGACAAAATTCTAATAGCAACTATAGGTGATGCATGTGCTTCAATTTCCCAACTTCCTGCAGTGGTATAAGTTGGACTTGGAATTATCCAGTTCGAGTCATTAATTTTATCTATTACTATTTGATGATAAATTTCTTCTTCATGTAAATCCCAAAGACAAATAGAGCTAAAAATAGTTTTAAAATATTTAAATATATAATATTAACATTAAACAATTTTTTTTAATATTTAGTTTAATGTTTAAATTTATATTTTTGTATTCTACTGAAATTTTACAGGATATTAAATTTTTTTTTTAACATTTTGTATTCTGTAGCAGTATAAATTTATAAATTGATATATTAATTATTATTTTATGAATGTAATTTTATAATCAAATCAAATTTAATTCTTTTATTTAATATAAAAAGAAGTCACTATACCCATCTTGAAGACCTGCTAAAACAATGTTGTTATTTGTACTATGAAAACAACAAGTAATTATTGGGCTTTGAGAGTAAAAAAGTTTTGCTGGCCTTAGTGGTTCGCTTATGTACCATATACAACCAATGCAAGAATTAATTATGTAGTCTTGTTTATTTGAAACATCAATGTTCTATTTAATAATAAAAAATAATTAAAAAAAACTTTTAATAAATTTTATACATGTTTAATATTGTGTACCATATTTTTTGCAGCATGAATACTAATAAGTATTTGATTATTGATTTCTGAGTAATTTAATATTGTAACTTGCCGACCACATAAAAAAGAGAATGAATTGACTGAAAGTTTAATAAAGCCATCACTAAAAGGAAACTCATGAATTTCATTTTGAAAAATATCTCTTTTAAATTTTCTTTCTTCTAGTAAAGCTAACATTATTTTTCCTGTTTTTATTAAAAATTCATTAAACTCCAAAACATCATAAAATTCTTTAATTAATTTGGTACATTTTAATTCATCTCCACCACATCCAAAATATTCCATTTGAAAAAGTCTTTTATCTTCAAATGTTTCTAATTTATTTCTACATTTAATTGGAAATTGTGTCCATTTATTTTGAAACTCTATTTCATCAGTTTGAATTTCTATATCAAAATTATCTTCATTTGTTTGTACACATACCTACAGGTTTTAAGTATTATAAAAGTCAATCAATAAGCTTAATTAATAAATAAAAAATTAAATACAGACCTGTCGAGTGTTTAGTTTTCCATAACTTTTAATAAAATTATCATATGATATTGGTTTTGATTCATACAATGTCCATTCAACTGTATCTAATTTAATCATATTGATTAAGGTTTGCCCTCTGTTAAGGACTGTTTTAAATGATTTCTAGTGTAATTTTAAAAAAATTGAGTTTAACAATTAAATAAATTTGAAGTTAAAATTATAAATATATTTAATACACAAATAAAATATTAAAACTTGTGCAATAATAAGAAACTAAATTTTATTTTAATTTAAAAATTTAGTTTTCATCATATTAGATAAACATTTTGCGATTAGTGCTTTGAATTTACCTTATGTGCATTTTTTTGTTTAAAATTTTTTAAATCCATAAAAGCAATTTGTAATATTGGTATAAATTTTACAAAATCAGCAGAATTTATATTTTTAAAGCTTTCATTGGATGATGAAGATAAACGTTTGTTTTCTAATTGCTCTTCTTCTCTATAGAATATAGAATTATTTTAGTAAGCATATATGTTGAAATAATAGTTCTAATTTTTTTATAGTTGATATTAATTGAAACAACCTATATGATTCATTATACGCCTGTTTGAGGTTTTCTGGAATACATAGTGTTTTCAAATTATTTGTCAAAAGCATATCTATGACTATTTTCCTTCTTTCTATTTCTTTTAAATCATAATGTCTAGAATCTAGCCAACATTCTTCCACAACCTTATAAATATTCAAACTGTTAATCATTATACTTTACAATAAAAATTTATATTTTATTTACTTATATTTTATTTATAATAATTATTACTATAACAGGTAATCTTTTCTTGTGTACATGTTTCCATAGTTACTAAATACATATCTTATACACTAGTCAATAATATTTTACTTGTGTATAAAACATTATGCTGTTATTAAGATGGCATAAACAATATTGAATTACTTTATTTATAATTTATATTAAAAGTATAACTTCTTGGTTTACATTAAATACATTAAATGTTAAAATTAAAATATAAATCACACAATTATAGAATAATTTATTGACGTATAAAATAAATTACAAAAAAAAAAAAAAAAAAAAAATTGGCATTCTATTGGTTTTGTTTATTTCGTATATAAAGCTACTTAAATCATGAAGTTTTATTTTAGCGATACATGTATTTAAGGGCTGGAGGGAAGTAGTTTTAAATGAAAGAACTGACAACAAACATGGATATATGACACGGGTATTCCGTATTTAACAAAATTAGCGTCCTACATCTTTATTTAAAATTTTTTTTAAAATTTTTTATTAATTAAACATAATTATATTCCATATATTTCCGTATATATTAAAAAATACTATTAAACCAATTAACAAACCATTGGAAATTAATACATATATAATGGGTGAAATTACCCACATATTTCTTTTTGTGAAGCAATATTGGTAATTCGGTATACGTGTTATGTTCTGGTTCCCTGATGTAGTTGGTGTAAAAAATTTTTTTTCACAAAGCCGTTGTAAAATTAGTTTATATATGTGTCTAAAATGTATAAAAAAAAGATAATTTATAAAAAAAATATTAAAAATTATTAAACAAATATACAGTATTGAATTTAAATTTATGATTACAATCAATAAATTGTGATGAAAATGACTAATAAATTATTTGTTTAGAGTTTCGAATTGTAAATACTCTATTTAAAGTAATAAGTCTATTAAAATTATGACAAAAAAAATAATTTTTTATTTTATTTTTATATAATATGATAACTGATAATATCTTTGATTCAAATGTTTAGATTTAAATTACATTAAAATTTTATTACTAATTATGCCTTTTTCGGTATGCTTTAATATAGATTTGATATATAAATTTAATTAATTTTATAAAATAATAGTTATTCCATTACCTACAAGGATATTATGTATTATATAATATATTATTTTAATAATATATTAAAACGTAAGCATTAATTAAATACTATTATTATATTTATAAAAGAAAGTATGCAATTATTTATTTAAAAGTTTCCTATAATTTGGAAAAATTCATATATTTATATGTGCAAATATTATTTCACAATATATTGTTTTTCTTTATGCTCTCCAATAAGAAGATTGCCAATAATTAGGCTCGTCAATCTTGGGTTAAATATTTCATAGACTTCATCATAATTTAATACAAGTAACCTATGAAATATTTTATATGTATCTGAATTTGAGAAAAGGACAATTCCTGTATTAAGCAGAAGAAATAAACATGGCGTATATAAAAATATGAAAATTAATTATATTGCATTGCCAAACAAAATAGTTACCAAATTTGTTATTCGGCTATTTAGAAAACTTCACACTTATTTTTCGGATTCCTTCAATTAATGTGTCAAAATTTTCAAGTGGTATAGTTTATTATTAAAAAAAATATTTTTTAATTTTTTAGCTTCGAAAATTATAATAAAGTAAAAAAGCACTCTAATGATGTCTTCAAATCGTCGTGGTGTGAAACATGTACGAATAAAATCTATTAAAAAATCAAAATTTATCAAGAAGCAAAATTTATTTGGATTTAGAAACAAGTATTCTAAGGTAAATAAAATGATAATTAACTTTCGGAAATGTATGTATTTTTTATATAAAAAGTATCTAATATTTGAATTAAACATTTTGTTCTTTTGTTAATTGACAGTTAAATTAAGTACATTGATTCTTATTTTTTCATTGTACAATTTATTTGATTAGAATATAAAAAATGTGTATATAGTTAATTATTTCATTTTTTTTTCAATTTATCGTTACAATATTTTGAATTAATTAATAAAAAAAAACTTGTATCATTAATAAAGTAAAAAATTTAATTAATAAATTAATATTGATCAATTAATATTACTCAAAGAAGTAATATCTTAAAAATATGGTTTAGTAATTTTTTATATATTTAAAATTTGTCTTAAATAATTCAAAAAGTAAACGTAGCAAATTTAATTATTTTAAAAATTAAATATTTTCATTTAATCTTTTTATATGTTTCTGAAGTACTATTACAAGTTTTTACTATTGTTCCGTCTCAGTATTTTAAAAGAATTATAAATGAAATTTCAACGAATGATTAATATAATAGCTACCATTAATTAAAAAATTCTTTATAATTATGAAAGTTAACAAGTTAAATTTATCAATTTAATTAATATTAGACAGACACTAGTAAGGATAAATAATAAGAATAAATTATCGCAAATTTAAATCTGAACGTTAACTTCGAAATTCCGAATAAAATAATTATAATTTTACTTCATTGATGATCATCACAATTTGTTTTGCTGATGATTGAAGATGTGACTTGAAGATTCTCAAATGTCCAAAAAGGCAGATGTGGGTGTAAAATAACTGCTTGCTGTTTGTTGTCACCACTCCAGTGATTTCGGCCCTCGAGATCCCGGCTGTATTTTGAATGTTTCTTTTTTTCAAGAGATAAAATTTGATTCACGTAATGTCTCGGCTGAAATCGAAGCACTAGTTAAATATATTCCAAGCAACTGTCAAAATGGCAAAAGTAAAAGTTCCTCCTTTTAGCAAATTTTTTATAACCCTTTCGTTTCTCTTTCTTCCATAACACCTTTTATAAGGAAATGGTTTCCCTCTAATTGATAATCTTCCATATTGTGTATCGAAAGTTTTCATTTATTATCATGGCTTGACAGAAGCCGTAGTTTTGGATTTTAAATTATAATGTAGTTGAAAATTGTAACTGTTTTAAGTTTGGTTTATCCTTCTATGAATTTGTTTATCGACATATTGTTCGTGTTTATCCAATTAATGAATGAAGAGTAATTGTACTTATAAATTTGTTGAAAATGATTCTATATGAAGTACACTGCATACTTCTGCGTTATCAGCAATCTTATTTTACTTTTTTTTTTTTCTATTTTGCGATATAATTAAAATTTGTGAGAAATTTTGAGACATAACACATTACAATTTACATATGTTAAAAGTCTTTATTTTTGAAATATTTAAATTTGAAAAAAAAACTATTATTAAATGACGTATTACTTTTATTAAAATAAATGAATTTTTTTATATTGCATCAAATATAGAAATTATATTTCAATTAATAGCTGAATTTATTAACAAATGCATACAGTTATTTTTAAAAACCTCGGCAGTGTTTTTACTAGGTCGTAAACAAATTTGTCCATATGTCTATCGCGCTGTGTTACAAAACTGAAAAATATTTTTCATGCGAATAAAAATCCTACTGCTTCTAATCGAAAAAAACACATAGAAAAAACTCCCCCGCATATTTTCTGGTCTTTTCGAAATCGTTATGACAAATTATGGCGTCAAAAAACATATCGATATTTTTTGAACAGACCATGTATATGTGATACATTATATCTAAGGATTAATAAAAATTAATTTTAATAACAATTTGAATTCATAAAAATAAAATTTTGTAAAACTTTCAGTGACTGCATTAATAGAAATATTATTAATTAAATTTGGTTGTAAACATTAATAAAATATCAAAGTACTATTTTGGGACTTTATTTTTATCCATTATTTATTTATACGATTTGTAACGATAATTAAAAAAATTTTTTTTGCACAAGTCCCAAGCTATTCGAAAAATATCACAAAAGGATCGAATGGGAAAATTAACAAGAAATAAAACACACAAATTGACAGTTTCTGATCTGGTGTATCATTATCTAGAAAAAGTATCAAATCGCGAAGTTAATAGCATGCAAAAGAATAGTGCAAGTAATCAATTTCGGAAATTTCATCGACGTAAATATTTCAGAAAATTGAATTCATCTGCACTCAGTAAAGTTTTAAACAAAAAAATGAAGACAGAAACTCTTGGAAGCAATTTTTGGAAACCATATAAGTTGTCACGTTCAAAGATACCAACAAAAAAAGGTTTACGTATAATAAGAAGTAAAAAGTTATTACGATTTTGTTGAAATTTTAAATAAAGAAACAGTGACAGTCTAAAGTGATATTCTTCAAGTATGAATTTTTTTTTTAAATACGATAATACTAATTTTAATATTAATACAATAAATATGGTAATAAACATTTCTAATTGTACTAAATGAAATTCATGTTATATTTAAAATATGTATATGCTCTTGGTATTTTTTTTATTTGTATAAGAATAAACTATATTTCATTTATTTTTTTATTTATGTTTTTATGTGTAGACATACAAAAAGTCAATTTATATTCATGTATATTCTTTTATAAATGAAAAAAACTACTTATAATACAACTTTAACATGAATATAAAATAAATTATTTTTTAACTTCATTTGCTTACTTCAAGAGTTTAATGAAATGAATTATATTATCAATTTAACTTAATAATTTCTTAGAGTTTTACATATATTGAATCGAAAATCTATTTTTTTACAATAATCTGTATTTAACAATGAAATCATACCAATATATTGATATTTTTTATAAACATGAAATAATTAAAGTTATTTAATTTTTTTTGTATTCTTATCTCTGAAATTTTTATCAATATATTATTGTGTAAAGGTAAATACATTCAATCAAATATTTTTTATCAATAATTTATAAAAAATATACAATTACTTAATTCTATACTTTTTAATTTAAGTCATATACAAATACGCTAAAAAAATTTTTAATTATTGACATAAATTGAAGTATATTTATTATCATTTATTAATTTTTTTAAAATAAAATTTACAGAAATCTATAATATGGCAAAGTGTATCTCAGAAGTTTTATCTTTTGGAACCATTTTAGGTTTTTTAGAACCTTCAAATAGCAAGAATGGAATTATATTTCGTGTTTCTTCAAATTTGAATTTTTCTAGTAAGAATTGGAAAAATTAATGAATTTAATTTTTACAAGTGAAGAATGATTTATTTATTATATAGTTTTATAGGATAAACCATATTTACATTGACATTATGTAATATAAATTATTCTGTTATATCCTATTCATATTCTGTAAAATATAATGGTAAAATATTTTTTTACTGCTAGAATTTTATTGATAAGAAACTATTTAGATAATATATATATTCAATAGAGTTTAAACAACAATAATTTCATCAAACTTTAATAAGAATAAAGATATTTGCAAAATTATAATGTTTGTTTATACTACTGTGTTAAGATATTTTATGCTATTTAAAACATTGGTATTAATATTATGTATTTTTTATTACAATTCTATTTTTTATTCATTCAAAAAGTCATAACGTGCATATGATTTAACGCCTTTAGTTTTATACTATTATATTTCAATATATAATATTTATTTAATGTTTATGTTATATGTCTTAAAGTTCTAATACACTAGTATGATACTTAAAACGCTGTATAAAGAGATAGTAAAATAAAAGTATAAAAAAATCAAGAGTATTTCTTAATAAATTAATAAGAAGATTTATTGAAAAAACTATGTATAAATATAGTGAAAAAGATTTTTACTGTATTGAAAAAAGTAATAATAAATAAAAAAAAACGATAAAAAGACGGTAAATTTACTTATACATGAGATCTTATACATTAACTCTCTCTTATATTATATTATATTGAGAATGTCTTAAACCCATTTAAGGTATTTTTATAGTTAATATTTAAGGAGCACTTCTATAAATATATCATTTTTTCTATATTTTTTTTTCATTTATTTTAGCAGTTAATTCATTATGCTACGGATAACTTGATGTAGCTGAATGAGTTTCAGGATAAATTAGTTTCACGGGATCTGTTCTCAAATAAGATTGCGTCGAAGTATAACAAATTTGTTAAAAAATTTGTTTAAATTTAGCTGCTGATTGTTATTTTCACCAAATTAATAATTAGAATTTTTTAGATGAAATCGGCTATGCTAAGTTGCTGAAGAAAATATATAGTGACGAGTTACATTATATAATTAAATTAAAAAATATTATTGTGAAAAAATTTTTCCGTTTTTAATAATTGTAAAAATATTATTATTATATTTTTATTGATAAGTATATTTTATTGGTAAATAATTTTGTACCAATATTTTTTATTATTGTCAATCACAACATACAGTATGTAATAAAAAGATGAAGTGATATAATTAATACTTAATATATTTCTGAGCATACGAATAGAAAAATAATTAAACTTTTTCACAAAATACATTATATATTTAAATATATTTATAAAAAAAGTACAATATAATAATTATAATTTAAAATTTTTAATACAAATTCATTAAAAAATAATACAAGTTCACTTAAAAATACATCTTGTGAGGTCGTTTTCGCCTACGTGATTTCCAGCATGTTTTGATTTTACTTCTTATTTCTTGTAATACATATTATCTGTCGCATGGCTATGTGGATATAGTAACTTTATTATCATCTTCAGCGATACTAATAATTTGAGTATTAACTTCTGTTGGTCGGTTAGGATTATGAATTCAACTCATAATGCTGTTGTCTTCTTTTACTTAACTGCTTAAAATGAACAGAACTCATAACATTTTAATAATTTGTTTAAATATAATTTATAATATTTTCTGACATAAAAATTAAGTCTAATACATTTTCAAATCATATGCAACATTTAATTAATCTTCAGAATATTTTATAATTAAACAAATATTTTTATTATTTATAAAATATAAAAAAAAAAAATCATATCATTGTTAGATAGGACGTATGAGTAAGAAAAATATGAAGTACAACAGTAAATAAAATTATAAGATACCAGGTATAAAAGGAAATTTTGTGTATTGAATAAATTCTACTAGAACCTGCATTAAAGCGCCGCTAAGGTTCTATTTGAATTCTACAAATTTAGCAGTTATGATTTAAAAAAATAATTGTTAATTCCTCCTTTTTTTTAAATAAAAATACATTCTTTTATATTATAAATTATTTTGGTTAAAAAGTCTATAATAAACTACTATGATTTTTTTATAAACATAACTTAATCTAATTATTTAGTATTGAATTATAATTATTTTTGAAAATTTAGTCAATTGTTTGTTTTCAATCTTGTTAACTAAAACTAATATTACGCAAATTGCATTTATAAATTAATCTTACATATAACAAATTTTAAAAATTTTTCAAGTGAAAATCTATAAAGTATTTTTTTAAATAATATTATACATACATGTATTTATTTTATTTTTTCATTAGACATTGATTTAAAATTTTTAACCAATGCAGTTTAATATATACATAAAAAAAGGATTCTCTTAATAAAATATAAATTTTATACGAAAAAGATTTTTACAAAATGTAAAATACTGGATTTGTTGAATTATAATTATATTTTTAAAAGCCATAGAAAAAAATAAAATCGTACAATGCATTGGGCAAATTTAAACTTTAATATTTTTTCATAATTTAATTTAAAATAAAATTATGATGAAACTAATAATTATTTATGGCTAAAATTTTGTACTAATAAAGTACATATCAATCGCTTTAATTTTCCAAAACTGGAGCTCAAAATATTAAACAATGACAAAATTACAAATGTTTTAATTAATTTACAAATTGTTTGATGTTTTGAAAATGAATTTGCCAAATGATTTAAGTAAAAGTGAATTTTATATGTAGTTTTATTAGCTACAATTCATCCGTGAATAATACTGTGTTAAAACTACAACTTTTTATTTTAAAACAAAAAAGCAAAAAAAAAAAAAAAATAAATTTGTTCGTTAAAATTATTAATAAAAAATAAATCCCTGAAGATTTTGAATGAAATTTTAGAAATTAAGAATTTACTAATTTTTTTGCAATTTTCACATATATGATTGACTGTTTATCGTTAACAACCTTAAAAGTGCTCTATTGCCTGCTCTATAAAGTATTTGATTACCAAAAATTTTAAACAATTTAATTAACGTTAAATTTATATGAAAATAGTTAAAAATTGTATTAGCATTGCAAACAATAATTATTCTAGTTTTTTAACAGTAACATTTTCCATTATAGCAATAACTTCCTTGGTTAGGTATATCTAGACATTAAAGTTGGTTAGTAAATAGGTTACTTATACCAATATTCTCTAATTTCTATATTATTTATAGTCAAGATTGTTACAAAACATATCCTTAAAAGCTATTAGAGCTATCTGAAGTAATGACGTGAAATTGTTTTCGAAAAATTAATGTATTTAAGCCGCCATTGAAGTATGAGTGGTTACAGGATGTCAAATCGCACGAAAAATTGAAATCAAAGCACAAATGTTATAAGATTGATAAAAATATATTTAGAAACACTGGATAATAGTTACTAAAATCCACATTAGATAATAATTACAAAAGCTTACTTAATTTAATGAAGTTTTAATTCATTTATTTAGTTAAGCTATTTATAGAGGAGCTATTTCTGCCATCGGTACTCTTTACATTTAAATAATTAAATGTCCACTGTTCATACTATTTTTAAAATTAAAGACAATTTTCTCTTTTATGTCATGTGTAGTTAAGAATCATATCAATTATACAAAACATAAGAGAGAATTAAAAACTGGCTAATTATACTTCTCCAAATTAAACTTCGTATCATACTCTCTGTTAATTTCTTTCTTTCTCTCTCTCTTTCTCTCGGTCTCCTTTTGTTTCTTCTTCTGTTTTTTGTAATGTAGTAGTAATGTTTAAATGAATTTAAATTGTCTATTTCCTCTTGTTCTTTTGCAATAGTTGATTTTTCTTGTTCTATGTGATTTCCGTTTCACAGCAATTGTCATTGTATCCCAAATTTAGAAAATTACTTCAGAAATATTCCATATTATAATAATTAATTGTATAAAATTATATCATTAATATTATTATTATATTATTATTGTTATTTAAAGTCGATTTCAATTATTAATTTTCAAAAACTTGATTATTTTATGATTGTATTGTATTTTTTTTTAGGTTTTTTTTTTAATTTTTGTGTTCTACTAACCTGTACATATTAGAGGAGTATTTACTTCAAGAACATTTATCATTTATAAAAGTAGAAAGTAGAACAATTAAAATTACTTTTATTAGAATAAATTATTGGCAAATGGACCTATCAAGCGATATTTGTCCTTTCCTTCACTCTTTACGAAACTAAGCCAATGAAAATAATTTTTTTGCATTAATAAAGGTAGATTAATAGATATACAAATTATAGATATCTTAATAGAATTATGTATATCGCTGCAAAGTATTACATTTATATCACAAATACCAAACAACTAGGTATACATATAAAAGTGAAAGATATAATTAAAAAATTTATAAAAAAATTTGAATATATTTTATTATTCATTTACTGTTTTTTTGAAATAACATATAATTGCGTTTTTGTATTTTCAATATAGGCATTTTATTTATATTGCATCCGTATGATTTCTCTACCATTCATTTATATTTGTAATTTGGAAATTGTAACATAAGATAGAAAGTTTTCTGTATGAGCGCATAAAAAAAACACGTATACGTATGTTCATCCATGCAGAGTAGGAATGTAATAAAAAAATTTGATAAGAAGTAGGTTTTTTATACAGGGTCGAGCATCTAATGAAGCTGTCAGGGACTTTATCGAGGAGTCCACTCTAACAGTCTGAAAAAAACGTCTATAATTTATTTGTTTGAAAACCATATTTAAATTATCCGCGCTCTTGGAATACGAACATTCTAATTATATAGTAAGTATGGGTTTAATGTTGTTGTAAGGATTTCTCTCACCTGTCTTCTAAATTATTGCGATACAACCCCTCTGTATATGTTTATATATGTACATACATGTGCATCTATACTTTCATACAAAAAAAGGTCCATCTATATTAAAATTTACTTTTGTTTATGTATTTAGATAAATATTCCAAAAAATATTTTTCTCATTATATATTAAACATTTTATACTTAAAGAAATAATTGTTTTATTTTCGGCGTTTTGTAATGAGATAAGCATTACTAACCCTTGACAACAACTTCTCTTTAAAGCAGTTCGAATTTGTGTTTCAAGATCACCATCACTAAAAAAATTGGAATTTATATAATTGATAATTTCAGCCATTGTGGAAAACTTTGATGAACAATTTCGTTTTCTTTCTTTTTGACGTTGAATGGCCCGTATGGCTTCCATTACATATAGTGAAAATCTCTTCGATTTAGTTATTCCACTGTATTGTATTTTATATTTTTGTGGGAAAATTTTTTTTTTCTATAATTAAATTTGTTCATTTTTATGGGAAAATCATATTTATTCAAGTTTTTACTTGATTTTAATTATTATTTTAGATAGATAATTAAAATAAAAAATTAGAATATTATTCTTACATGTGATACAATAAAATTACTGTTATATATATCTACATATATATGTATCGATGTGAATGAAAGAATTTAATATTTATTAAAATATATTAATATTTTATATATATAAAAAAATAAAAATATAATTATTTAATTTACTTTCTCTTTTTAAATATTTTTATAATAATTTGAATTTATAATACATAAAGTTTTAAATTTAAATACGTAAAAATGTTCTATGAATGTTCTATCAAAAAATTTATTTTTATTCAGTTAAAATTTTAATTAAATATGTTATCTGAACACAAGTAATATACATATTTGTATTAAAACAAAAACTTTTATGTAAATTTAGATATTTACATGTTAAAATGCATTTGCAAAATAGCTTTAAATATTTAAACAATTTTATCATACATATATTACTAGAGAATAATAAAATTATATTTAATTGATTATTACAATATTTCTACTTAAATTTGATTAATTTATGCAATTATCGTTGAATAAATTTTATTATCAAATATTTAATATGAAGAAAAATAAAAGATCTTTCTACTTAAAATATAGATTTTATAAAAATATGATTATACATTCTAAAGTTTTTTTTTTTTAATTATTAAACACTAGAAAGATAAATATTGTAGTTTTTCATAATCTGAATATATAATAAATATTTATAACTTGATATATTAAAAATTTTAATTGTAGTAAATAAAAACATTGAGTAATTTTACTAAAAGTCAAAGTATAAAATTCTATATTCATATTAATCCTATATTGATAAATGTTAATAATTTATAATGTTTATTATTTAATATTTATTTTAATAATATGTTCTTTTTATCAATTTTTTATCAATTTAGAGCCATAACCATTTTTATAACCTTTATATAAGTATAACTGAAATTATTTAAAATTTTTACGTATTTAATCACTGACATGCAATTTTGAAAAATAAATTATAAATAAAATAAATGAAAAAACAATTATCACTTATTATACATCAAGTTCTTCGGGTTTTTTTAAAAAATCTTGATTCACATTTGTATGTTTTTTAATCAATCTTTCACATTTATCTTCTGTTAAAATTTGGTCAACAACTGCATTTATTTCTTCATCTGATGTTTCTTCATGACTACAATCCATTTTATTAACTGCGGAATTTTAAGATGTTGATATGATTTAATAAGTTCTCTAATCTATACAACAAATATTTTAGGATCAAAACATACGTCATGGTAAATAAGTCAACCTGAAGTTAGCTCATACGGAAACTTTGAAATCAAAAAATTTTGTAAATTTTATTTTTGTACTCATGTATATATTGGAAATACTTAGCCATTTTTTAATTATAATATTACAATTTTTTTATTATAATTTGTTAATTTTACGCTTTTATTGAAACAAAATATAATTACTTTGTTTATACATAGAATTTTTATACATAGAATTTTTATACATATTATTTATACATAGAAAATTATAAAAAAAACTTTAAAAAAATTTAATTATTATTATTGTTATTATTATTATTATTATTATTATTATTATTAAATTAAAAAATTCATTGTATATTATTTTATATCAATTTCTGTCCAAGATAAATCGAGCCATAGCACTATGAATTTTACTACTCTAATTAAAATGAAAAACTGAAATTTTTTTCATTTCAATCTTTTCTAAATCATGTCTGATTTTCTAGTATTATTTTTTTTTTCTTCTAATTTTTTTTCTATCCTATTTTTAAGCATATTATACATATTCTTATACACATTTTGTATGCTGTTGACAGTAGCGACACTTCCTATAATTTTTTGAAGTTCTTGGATCCTTTTTTTATATATTACCTTTTTGATATTATCGTCGCTGTCTTCTAGATGTCTGATAGATTTTCTCCTTCTATACTCTGTTTATCAAGTTGAATAGGCTTTTCTTTAACCTTTTTCCTTCAGATATCTTTACCTCATTGAATATTCCATTTCCACCTGCTGGCTTTTTCTTTTTTAATATATCCCAAGCTATTTGCAGCTCCATACTCACTTTATTTATTCCTTCTCTCTCATTTTTTGTCTCTGTTTTTCACCTTTTCTTTTTCTTTGGTTGCTTCTAGCCGGTCCCTTAACTGATTAACCTAACTCCCTTTGCTTATCTTATTTTCCTTACTCTATCTTTCCTCTGTCCCATTAAATAGGTATTTTCATATCTTTTCTTCCTTTCTGGCTTTTCCCTCCTCTTTCCTTTACATGGTTTCTTTCAGTTCCTTCTTTTTTTAATATACTCTTTTTTCTTTCTCTTTCCCTTTCTCCAGTATCTCAAAATTTTCTTTACCTGCTTCTTTTCTTTATTACATTCTGCGTCCCAGCAATCTTTATTACCCTGATTTTCTTTTCCTAATTTTTATCTCCTTTCTGAATATTGCTTATAGAATTCTTTCGTTTACATTTCCTTTATTGTGTCCTCCTCTTTTCTTTCAGCTTTTTTCCCTCTTCCTGTATTGTCTTATATTTTTTTCTTTACAATCTTCTCTGTATATATATGGTTCCCGATCTTTTTCTTTTTTTCTTTCTTTATCCTCCCTTCTCCTGTCAATATGATACATATTGGGAAGTGGTCCGATTATTTGTTATTATTTTTATTATTATGTCTATCATTTCGATCTTCTTTCCCTTTTTTCATATATTTTCATTTATTCTCTTCAGATCAATTACTATTGCTTCTTTTGCTCCTGTGCATGTAAATTCTTATTACTCATCTCCTAGTGCTACTTCATTTATAATAGTATTACTACTATCCTACTATTTCGTCTATCTTTTTTATTAACCACTTTTCTTCCTTTTCACATACTTCATCTTTACTTCTTCTTCTTTATAGATTCCGTATACCCTACATCAAAAAATTTCCTTATTAATCTTTCCTTACATTCTCATCACTAATTACGATCGTGTGGCTACTATCTTCATGTCGTTCCTCTTTTATTCATTCCCACATCTCCTATATTTTTTTTTTTACTGTTATATCATGCCGAAATTTTAATTCTTTCCTTTCCTCCTTCCTCTATTATCACTATATTTATTAAACCTTCATTATCTCCACCTTAAGTGTGTTTTTTGATCCTCTCCAATCTTTCCTCCTTCCTAACAAAAAACTTTCTTTTGTTTGTCCTCTCCTCTTATCTCTCCTTATTTTTATTATATCCCAGTCCAGTTCTTTTGGAAAAGAATCTATTCTGTTTTTTGCTGACAATAAAATAGATAATATTAGTTTATATAAATTAGAAGGTCGGTAATGACAGGTCGTAAGGATGAGGATTCGAAGTAAAAGCTCGGATGAGACTCCTCCTTGAACCAAAATGATGACTATGATCAGACGGAACTGACTATCACGATAGTTGGGCTAGCACCTAGATGCCAGGGGTAATCTACGAGGAGGACCTGGTCGGCGTCTATTGCAGGTCAGTTTTCAATGGAGTGAATGTCCTTACTTTTATACATAAGTAATGTGACTCGATCCTCACAAGGGCCCCTTACTCGTCGGTAAAGGGAACTTTATTTTATTATTAAACGGAGGTCTCTTCGCATAGTAAGATTGTGTCCGAACTCGCGCAGGGATGGTACATTTTTGAGTGGAGGACAACCGTATACCCTCTAACGAAATATTGCCCCTGTAATTATTACTGTTTAATATATATAATTTCCACTTCAATCTGCAAAATTAGTATATTCAGTTGCATAGTACTTTTAATACAGCACCGTGAGGAATATCAGGTTCTTTATCGGTTACCATGGAGTTAATCGTAATTTTTGAAAAAAATTTATCATACCTAAAATTTTGTACATACAAAACATGTTGATACACTTTTGTCAACGAACTGATCTCATTGTACATACAATAAAATATTATTTTACATTAAATATATTTTATATTATAAGTTTTATGAAAAAAATATATATAAAAAATATTAATTATATAAAAATGATGTGAAAAAAATAATATTTTTAATAACTTATTTTACAATAAAAGCATTCAGTTGTTGATCAAGCTTTTTACACTATATTTGATGAAATTTTGTGTATAAAATATGCTTATAGTATTAACATTTTTTTAATCTGTCAATAATTTAATTCTTTATTTAAAAAATTGTGTTATTTTCGTGCAAATTTTTTTAATTTTATAAAATTAGGAAATAATACGGGTATTCATAAATTAGTAATATAATTATAATTCTCAATTATAGCAAATCAAATTAAATTTAAGTTTTATACATATTGAATAAGTAAAATATTTTAAAAAACAATTTAAATATATGAAATTGATAAAAGTAGTATTATGAAGTATCAGTATTATTTCATTATACAATATTATTAAAATTATTAAAAATACCAAAAATATTATTATATATTTATAGATTTTCATATAAACATATAATCTAACTATTACAAATATTTACATCTGTTAAAATTAATATTTTTAATTTAAGTTTAATTCATAAATTATAATTGTTTTAATAATTTAAAACAATTAATTAAAAGTTTAATCGACTACAAAAAAAATTTTGTTACTAGAAATACTTGTACATCAAATATTTTTTAAATTTAATTAAATCAATTATTAAAAACAAAATAAACATAAAATATTTTGTATAAATAAAATAAAACTTAATTTTAAGATAGAATAATATGATAACATATTTTTAAAAAAAATATTGATGGTTCACTAAGTAAGAAAGTTTTAATTTGTTATAAATTACTTTAAGTTGAGAAAAGAACAAAAAAATAAACAGTTTCAATATAAGAAGAAGTAATAAAATTGAAAAATAATATTCTGTTTTATATAAGTGTATGTGTGTTTGTATCAACGAAAAAATGAATTTTTGTTTGTTAAGCAGTTATCATCGTACTTTATCACAAGCTTTCAAAAGAGTTTAAAATTGAGTTTACTTTCAGGTCAACACTTCAATTTATCAATTGAAAAACATAGTCGCCCATTATGTTGATTGTATATAAAGCTGTTTGAAGATTGCAGATTGTCATTAAGTTAGCGAAACGTGTACTCATCAAAATATAAGTAAAAATTTATTTAACGTCTTTATATAAATATGAAGTCCTTTTTTGTCATCTTTGCCGCCTATTTAATTTGCATACTTGCTGTACGTTACTGATTTTTAAATTTATTATTAATTTTCACTGTATTATAAAATATAAGAAAACAATATCTTATTTTTCATATTTTTCATGGTATCATTAAAATTATAGCTATTTACAAAGATTACTTGTACATATGAAATATTAATTCAATCATTTTAATATAAATTTAATTAAATTTAATTTTTGTATTTGTATTTTTTTTTAAATTAACTTTAAAATGTATAAAACTTATAAAATATTATTATTATATTAAAAATAATCATAAAAAGATTGATTTACTTTATTTTTATATTTAATCTAAGAATTTTTTTATAAAATATAAATCTATAATATTAATATTATTATAAAAATATTAAATAAAACATTTTTTAAGTACCTAAATATAAACGGACGGTAAATGAAATTTGTATTTTCAATTTTCTTTATGAACGTATTTTCTTCATTTTGTTTTTTGAAGTTAAATTAAAAAATTAATATTAAATTTTAATTATTTCAAATAACATTTACTTATTATACCATAAAATTATATACTCATAATATTCTTTAAATAAATTTATTATTTTTTAATTTACAATACTAAATTATTAACAATAACAAGTGTTCATGTATTTATAATTTATTTATTGTACTTAATGCTATATCTTATTTTATAAATATAAAAATAAATTTCAGTTTAAAGTTAAATTCAAATTAACTAAAAATTATTAAATAACATTTATAATATATTATAAAAAAATATAATATTAATAATAAAAACAAAACAATCAGTTTTTAAAATAAGAATTGATATAAGATATACACGGTATAAGTTTAACAATTAAATTTATACAAGTAAATATAAATTTTATTTTTTATTTGTAACAGGAAGATCCTATTAAAGATATTAATAAAGATTATATTAAAGCATGTTTAATGGAAAATGGATTCGACCCAGGTAAGACAAAAAAAAAACTATACTACAATTATTTGAAAATTATTAGTCTAAAATACTAAGTTATATATTAATTAGTTATAAAATTATAAACGTTTTGATTTTTAGTGCAATATAGTAATGGTTTGAGAAATATTAAAGTTTCTGAAAAGCTGGAACCAAATAGAAACTGTTATTATGCATGCATGATGAAGAAAATGAATCTGGTAATTAAAAAACTATTATATTTTATAATAATATCGTAAAATTTAAATATTTTAAGGTTATATTTTAAAATATAGATGAAGACTGATGGAACTTTAAATGAAGAAACTCTACGTGCTAAATTTAATTTAAATCTTGATACATTAGGAAAGGCTCTCAATACATGTAAAAGTCAAGGTGAGTACATTTTGACATTGTAAATCATTTTACAAACATATTTTTCCTTAATTACATACAATTTATAATTTAATAAATATGTTAGTCAACGAAAAGTTTTGATTCTTAAATAAAAATTAATATTATAAAAATAATCTTTTAACTTTTATAATTTATATATGAGAGAATTTTATTGTAAAATATTGATTATATTATAATCTTTTAATATGAATTATATAAAATTATAATGAATTAAAGTTATATTATAAAAATGAAATAAATATAGAAATAGAAAATACTATTATCTTTAACTATTACATGTTTAATGTATTATTTTTAGTAAAAGATGACAACTGTAAGCTTGCTGCTTGTTTAATGGCAAACCGAGGAGTTTAATTATAACACTACATTTGAAAAACGATATTTTCAACTAAAATTTTATTGAAATATAACAAATGTATGTACTATTGTATAAGATATTTTATTATTATAATACTTTTTATCGAATACGATTAAATAAAAGTATGTCAATTTGATCTAAGATGTATTTTTGAATATTTCCATCATATAGAAATTATATTTTATTATTATACAGCCTATCGGCCGTAAGACTCTTTTTCATTTTGTTTTTTACAACTGCAATTTATTTTTTGAATGTATCGTAACTTTATCAACGATTTAAGCTTGACGTCAGTTTACTATTATCTCTTTTTTTTATAAAAACTCCTTTAAAAAAAAATATTTTTTGTTATGTATTTTGAATGATTAATTTTAAATATCTATTTAAACTACATTCGTTTCAAATTCATCGTACATCTTAAATGTAACAATCCGGCATTATTTGAAATAAATTAAATCTAAAAGAGAACCATAGAATACCACAAAGAGAAGTGTAAGTCCCATGTTAAATAAGAGAGACAAACATGGCGGATAAAAGGTCTTTTTTTTCTCGCACTTATAAAGTGTCACAAGCCCATCTGGCGAGTGCATGCAAATTATTAAAAAAAATGTTTTTTGGGACACTATAAAATATAAAATATATTATGCAAAATAAAAATATGGATTAAAAAAAATATATTCATGTTATTAAACAGTCATTATAATTAAGGACTTTTATTAATAAAGATTACATCCTACTTCAATCCCAAATACAAAATATAAATAAAATTTATAAGTTTTTATATCTAACAATAATTCTATAATGTTTCAAAGATTTAATGTATAAGGTAAATTACAAAACAGTTATGGCATTAAAATAATCAACACAATTAAAATTTTTTATAAAATAAATAATGTATTATTGATAATATTGAATATATATACATATGTATACAATGCAAATTTTTAACAAGAAAACATATCTTTAAAATATACAAATAGTAACTACACGTTCAAACAAATACAAAAATATAACTAACTCTGAAATACATTTTAATCTATAATAAAATTATAATTACATTTATTTAACAAAATTTTTATATATTAATATTGAATTATGTTAAAATGTTTATACATGGCCTAATCACTTCTACAATTATTTATTTTGTTCTCATATAATCATTTGCAAAAACGTTTATTAAAATATTTATAAATCACTTTACAAAATCATGCTTAATACACATAATTATATAAAGAAAAACTTATTTCATAACATAAGACTGTTCTAACCCACAGAACAGTAAATAACAGAATGTTAAGTTCAATGCTTTACATACGAAACAAACATGGTGGTTAAAATATCTTTTCTCTCTCTCGCACTTTCGAAGCGATTTTAGCGCTCAGAGTGGACACATGGAAAATTAAAAAAATTTTTTTATAAGCACTTCGAAACCTATTTTAAAAAAAAGGTATATACAGCTATATGAACTACGAGTAAAAAAAAGAGACTTCTGAAATATTTCGAGCTTTGAAAATAATTTAGTATAACTGAAAAACATTTGTATATTTTATAATGTTTTAAATTTCTTATTGAAATGTAAATGATAATCATAAAATTATTAATAAAAATGTTTTTCAGTTATACTAAATTATTTTCAAAGCTCGAAATATTTCAGATGTCTCTTTTTTTTACTCGTAGTTCACATAGCTGTATATACCTTTTTTTTAAATAGGTTTCGAAGAGCTTATAAAAAATTTATTTTTTTATAGAGAAAGAAGATCATTCAGCCGCCGTGAATAAACTTGAAACTTAAAAATTAAAAATAATATTAAATAAAAGTAGAAAAAAAATTTTAACAAATTATTTTCAATACAATATAAATATATATATTGTCTTTAAAATATTATGAAATAATATAAATCTTTATATTTTTAAAAGCGTTGTATAAGTACAATAAATTCGCCTGCTCCATCAATTGTATATGAAAAGATTTACATACAATAGTGAGAGTATAAACTAATACTTTTATTATTCCATTTGTGCCGTTTGCAGATTTTGAACTTCGGTAAAGGTAAAGCAATAAATTTATTACCTACTACTTTTACTAGCGCATGAAGAATTTCTCTTATTTTTAATATTAAAAACAGAGATGAAAATATTTTTTGTAGACAATTTTACCAATTTTAATAAATTATTTGAGGGAAAAAAAATTTTAGAAAATTTATTAATTTTACAAACTATAAACAATTTTTTAAAATGTTAATTTTTTAACAATGACACCAATTTTAATAAATTATTTGATGAAAAAAAAATTTATATATTATTAAAAGTTTAACAAAAAAATTCGATTCATTTTTTTAAATAATTCTAATACATTCAATATAATGTTTTAGGTTTATTCTGAAAGAATCTTTAAAAATTTTGTTCAGGAAAACGAAAATGCAATTGCAGTAAAATTTGTTTCCCGTAGAAATGAATATGATCGTCAAACATCTGTGTGCGCAATTGCACGAAATACCAAACACGTGCGAAAATTTTTGTGTTACTAAGATTTTGTTTGAAAATCTCATTAAATGCACCTTTTTCATCTTTTAAAATACCATGATTATGATATTAGCAATAAGAGAAATGAGGGGTACCTACTGTGGTAATTATGATACCAGCAAAAAGAGAGGTGGGGGGTACCTGCTCTAATAAATATTAAATAAATAAATAATATTTTAAAACCAAATTATTCTAATAATTATATCTATTTCTTTCTATTATTCATTTTTCTATTATTTATTGAAAAAAAGTATTAAATATTAAACTTACAAATGAAGAGAACAATATTAATTTAAAATAATACCATGGAAATAAATATTTATGCAAATATACATACTTTTGAATTGTAAATACAAATGTGGATAAAATTTATATGTGTATATTTGTATTTTAAATTAATATTTCATTAATATATTTTATAAATAATAATTATAAAATGTTTAATTATTGGTATATTTAACAGTTGATGAAAATAATTAAAGCTTAAAAATTTGGATAATCTTTCATTTTAACTTAGATGTTTTGCTAAAAATTTTAATTGAATACAAATACAATAATAATAAATAAATTTTAAAGATATTATTTTCAAACTATGATTAATATATTTTAGTATAATATATACAGTATAATATTGTAAAAATTTCAATTTGACAAATTTAAATACATGCATAACGTATTTGAATGTTCATATGAAAATGCTGAATGTCATTCAAATCTTTATTTTTAACTTAGAATTTTTTATGGTTATTCTTTTTCAAATTAAATTTGTAAAAATAAATGAATTCATATTATTTAACTATTATAATGTAATTAGTACTATGTACTCATATATAATAATTAATATTACTATTATTTTTAATCAATATAAAAAATAATCCACTGATATTCTTCGATTACTTGTATTATGAATTGAATATTAAAAAACATTATATTATTAATTTCATGATATTAAAAATTTTTTTATTAGCTTAATTTATTAATAATAAGTTAAAATCCAAGATATTGAATAAAAATACAATTTTCTAATATATCATTTATTATTAATAGCTTTAAAAGAAAATTATATTTTACTGAAAATTATAATTTAAATTGATTTTTTATAATCAACAATAACTTATAGCATCAAATGATATATATTTTTATTAACTTTTCACAGAAATATATAATATTATTATATAAAATATTTAATGAATATAAAAATTAATTTATCGGGTATGAAAATTTAATCAATGTGTATGAAATGTATATATGAGGATTTCTAGAGTCAATTGTTTCTTTAACTATCAAATATTACTTTTGAATTTTAAAAATGCTCTTGAAAAAATTATTTAAATTTAGATTAGGTACCAATAAACGATTTTAAAAACTTGTTAAACATACAATTTATTAGTATATTTTTCAAAGAAAATATAATTACAAAAATTTTTCCGCTATTATAATTTTTAATTATATTTATTATAAGCATTATATCTTATAAAAAATTTTAATTTGTTTCATTATTTTTCAAAATGCTTATATATATACACTAAAATTAATGACATAAATAATCTTAATACTTTTTGCATTATATATTATTCATTATAAATCATTTTTAAATAATACACATAATTGTTTAATAAAATATATAGGTATTCTTTAATATTATGTATATTTTGTTTAATACCTTATTGGTTTTAAAAATATAAATTAATATATCAAATTTATCAATTATTGAATAACATTTTTAATTGATTAATTGAATATACTTATAAACTGATAATTATTGTTATATTAAATATGAAATTATTTTACTATTAGAATAATATATATAATTAAATGAAATAAATACAAGTTTTTATTTCTTTGCATCATCCTTTTATTATCATTAAGCTACAAAAAAAGGATTTTCATCCATGTTAAAGAAATACAATTATCTTATACATTCTAATAACTTTTATTTGACATAAAAAATAACATAAGAAAAAATACACATACAAAATTTAACAATTAAGCAAAATCAATATCTTTCGACACAAAAGATTTCCATAAAGATGTCCTATATAATAGCTTCTTTGAAAGACTTGAATATTTGTATTAAACACAATATTTTTAATAACAACACATTTTAAAAATGTTCACAAATATATAAAACATATCTTTAAAAATAATAATAAGTTTATTCACAGATAATTTACACTTTATTGATCTAAATATGTTTTTTTTGTAAACCACCACAAATAAATAAATCATTTTAAATATAACATCATTTTAATAATAATAAATATTATTACTGGTAAGTTAAAATTGTATTAAAAAATATATTTTTTTTAACTAACACAAAAATATTAATGTATTTTAAAAAAAAATAATAAGTTTATTTGCTGCTAATTAATACTTTTATTAAACTTTTTGGTATATTATTAAGCGAACGTGCATTTTTGTTGAAAGAACTTTTCTTATTGTTCAAAAATTTTAAGAAATGAGAAGTAAACACGTGTGTCAGATTATCAGTGCCGCCTCACGAAAAAGGACACATGGGGTTATAGAAAGTGTAAGGTTCTGTATTTTCTTGATACTTGTACATGGGTATTTGTTTCCAATCTTCCCATTTACAGTTGGACTCCCCTGGTTCTAACCACTGTAAATACAATAGAATAAACATATATACTAGATCATCAGGACCGGTTTATGAATATATGATACATACGGAACTGTAAAATAAAATAAGTTACTGGTACTATACTTGATGACACTTGCATGGCATACAAGTCGGCAATGTTTATCCCCGTTCTTCCCATTTTAAGCTTCACTCCCCTGATGAGAACCTTAGTTCCGGAAGTTGCAGGGACTGCAGGCTAATCACAGCGCGGGGCTTAAAATAAAGGAGGTGAGAAAAGGAAATACTGTGATAAATGTTAAAACAGTTATAAACTTAAGGTTGGAAGTGAATTTACTTAATGTAGTGTACATTGCGATGTATAGCGTCACCCTTATGAAAGAGTCAATTTGCTTACTTATATATGCTTTATCTCCTCTTTGATTATTTATTATTTTATTGCTTTGCACATTTTACAGAACCACAACAATGTAATTATAATAATTATAATAAATCATTTTATTTACATATTTGTGATCATTACAATTAATTATTATTTATTATAAAATTTTATGTATTAAATATTTATAATTTTAAAACAATATTTACAAATATGTACATAGTAAAAAGACCAACACTTTATGGTTACTCGACTCGCCTTATAATTTATAATAGTGTAAGGTTATAGTTTACAATTTTTTTGCGTTTAAATAAGTATAATACTATTTCTGAGGTTGGTTACAAATATAACTTCGACTGTCACATAAGTAAATACTCTAACAAGTAACCAATTTCAAAAAACAAATATCAAAGTATATCTAAATTCAAGATATTGTGATATATCCAGTTCCGCTTTCTTTAGACACACAAAAATATATTAGATACTGAAATTTATATTATTAAATTTTTAAAGATCAAAGGAATATCAACTTTAGAGAAGGTTGAAAGAAGATAAAAGATTAAATTATGAGTCACATTTAATATTTGCGAAATAAAATGCTGACAAACTGCACATTTTCCTTTACAATAAAAGCTTAATCAAAATATTCTTCATTCATTATGAAACATTGTATTATTAAAATCTCATTTCAATGTTTCAGATCAATTATCAACAAATTTTTATAGATAATTTTATATAGAAAATTTTAAGATAATATTGCCTACTTTTGACATCCATAATATTATTAAAAATGATATTTATGAACAAATGATTAATAATATAAAGTATAAACTATACTATAGAGCAAACTGGAATGTCAATATAAATAACTTTTTTGTAAAATAATTTATACATTATCAAGATTTTAACGCGGTTGCTGTGAAGATGTTGCGATTGCAACGCGAATCGAGTTATTCGATCAAACCCCTGATTTATAACTAATATCTCGTTAACAGTAGAAAAATCACTCCTTTACGAATGTACCATTTTCACACCAATTCACAATGCGAAGAAAAAATCGTAACAAGAGAAAAAGCATATAATATAGTAAGAAAGACAAACACGTATTAAAACTAGCGGAAATATGAATACAAGCAAAATAAATCAATTTTCTTAGGTACCAAGAAACCTTAAATCATTTCCGAAAATATTACCATCTAATAAGGATTAATAATAAATTATGACTGGCGTAGAGTAATTTTTTCTTTTAATACTCTGTATATTTTCGACCCTGTAGCATTTATTTTCAGCAAGGTAAAAATGCATTGAATAGTAAAATTAAACTTATATTAATTATATATATTAGAATTATTAAATTAAGAAAATTTATGTGTTGTTTTATTATGTTAAATTTATTAAGAAATAATTGTGTGACAAAAGCAATAACTGTCACTTTTATGTATTTATTTATAGCCGTTGTGTTTGATATACATCGTGCATCCACGAAGTATCGATTACTTTTTTCATTTTGCTCCTATTCGTCATAAAAATTTAGGAAGGATCTTAAAACCTCGACAAACTCTTTCCGCATTTGTTCCTTTTTTTCTTTTGTTTTTTCGATAATTAGGAGCGGCAGGATTTTACTTCGCACGAAAGCTTTTTTTCAGTTTTTTGATACGGCGCAATGGAGCGACCACTTGAACAGTGTTAGGCGATAAAGTTTTGTTTGTAATTAAAAAAAACAGTGTGGAAACATATAAAATATTGCAAGAAACTTATGGACATAATTGTATGTTAAAATCGCAAAATGAAAAATGGCACAGAGCTTTTAAAGAGGGACGAGAAAGAATCATCGATGAGTCTCGATCCGGACGCTCAAAAAGCTTTCGAATGGCTAGCAACACCCGGCGCGTGTTAGAAATTTTAAATTCAGGCCGTCGATTAACAGATAAAGCAATTCAGGAAAAGCTGAATTTATCGCGATCTTCAGTGTACAATATAGTGCAAAAAAATTTATAAATGTGAAAATTTTTGAAAAACAACAAAGCTAAAGAGTTTTAAGATGCATTTGAAATTTGGGAAACACGCCTTCAAAAATGTGTTGATATAGGAGGAAATTATTTTGAAGAATTTAAAATTTTTATTTCACACTGTTTATAACTCCACCAATAAATCATCTTTCAAAAAAAAAAGATAAGAATTCTTTTTTTTTATGATCTTTGAACAAAACATTCTCGCGTAATGGTTTTCCACTAATCGCTTCAGTGCGCCGTGTCAAAAATTTGAAAAACACCCTTCGCGCGAAGTAAAATCCTGCCGCATCTAATTATCAAAAAAAAGGACAAATGAGGAAAGCGTTTGTCAACATTTTAAGATCCCTCCCAAATTTCTACGACCAATAGTCGCAAAATGAAAAAAAAACTCGATACTTCGTGGATGAACCATGTATTATTATAAAATTTTCTTTTTTCGAAAAAAATATTTTTTTATATTAATTCATTATTAATAGTATTAAATATTATAATAAATATTTGTTTTAATTTTAATTACATTTTTCTCGTATTCACTTTATTATTATAAATAGTATTAATATAAAAATTATTTTAAAAATAAATTGAATTATATTAATTAATAATTAATTAAATGTTGTATAAATAAGTAGTCACAACAAAAATGTGCGATTCTTCATATGTGCGAGATATTCTTGAGCGCATAGAATGATAAATATAACACCTATATTTTGAATATCATGAATGACTTGTAATAAAACTTTATAATGTAATTCACTATTTTGGTTTCTTCTATCCCAATTAATATTTTAAGGTTGATTTATTAAAAATATATTATTTAATTTGTGATAATATAGTTTTTTTGTACATACTTCTTGATGAGATAATCTACCACTTGAGTTGTGAAATAGGGGGGATTAAATTGTTCTTACATAATGAAAACCGGTGCACAATTATATCATCACGGCATTATAAACACACGAGTTATACAATTTTATATATAAACAATATGATATAAGAAAACAAAACAAACACTGTGTAAAATATTGTATGAATAAAGATATGAGTTGTTGATGCACAATTCAAAGTATAGAACACATACTAAGAGAATACCAATTTCTATGGTAAATAGAAGAAACAAATATGGGGGATGAAATATCTTCTCAGACATATTGGTAACACTAGCGATCCTGGTGAGTGCCGGCGTACTTAAAACAAATTTTTTTAGTGTTAAAATATAAAAATTACGATGATGTGTCATTAAAATCAATTTAACAAATAATGAGAAGATATTCATAATTTCAGTGTGTAATTTTGAAAAATAGCTCATAATTTGTTACTAAAAAGGAAATTTTTTCTAAATTATATATCCAAAAATTTATTGCAGATTTCAAATGAAAAACAACGTAATTCTGAAAACCAATTCGGTTTTAAATATTAACTCTCCTTTGTGCATGAAATTAATAAACTAACTTCTGATATAAACTGATATTTCAATCCAAATCTATACATTGGTGTTTGTTGAATAGATATAGAGAAAGCTTTTGATACAGCCTGAGCAGATGATTGAATTTATAAATTAATAAAAAAATATCCACCTTACTTATTCAATATAATTTGTGATATGTTGAGAAATAAAACATTTATAGTTTCCGAATGGTCAGTTCAATTCAACTAACGACTTCATCATAAAAAATAACCTACTAGAAATAGTAATCTCTCTTATATTGTTTAACATTTTAAATCGTGATATATAAAATTTTTCTGAACTAAACTCGTGAAATAATAAAAATATCGTGATATTCCCAAATTAAATAATAATTTATGTGAGCAATTTTGACTTTCTATTAATTACGATAAAATTAATATTCAATGAAATCTCTTCATACTAAAATAATTGAAAAATAAAAATCAATTTCAATATATGTGAATCAATTCCTTTTAAACGTAGAGTATTTAGAATGTGTATTAATAACAAAATATATTTGAACAAATGCTGCATTACTGAAATTCCACATTAATAACCACAAGATTGTATATAAAGAGATTCTCTCATATATTGGAATAAATATTGATAAAAAATTATTTAACAAGCATTTATAAATTCAACAGAATAAAGCCAAACATACTTTGTTTTTCACTAAAAAAACTATTTTATTCTAATTACCTAAAAAGGATGAAATTTATTACATATGATATTTTTCATTCTTCCCAAAGATACTAAATATTAACAAAACAAAAATACGACTGAATTTTGGTGGCTACGATCGTTACATGAAGATTTAATACATCTCTTATAATATAATCAGAATAAAAAAAAAACAAATAAATTTGAATTAATAATCAATATGTAAAGGAGGAAATTATCTTGTTATTAGTATAATAAATTTGTCTATATCCTGTACATAACATCAAATACATATATTTAACTTTTCTAACGTTGTTAAAATCAAATTATCAAAAAATCTCAAGCAACATAAAAAAAATCGCACGTCACGTATAAATTAATTATTGATATTTATATAAAAATGTATTGTAATAAATTTTATATGACTCTGTAAGCCATTTATTCGTCAATAATCGGATGTATATTAATAGTGTCATTGATTGTTTATTAAAAATAATATAAAATTTTATGTTGATAGTTCTATACTATACAATTTAAAAAGTAAAAGTAAGCCTCGGTAGCGCAGTAGGCAGCGCGTAAGTCTCATAATCTTAAGGTCGTGAGTTCGATCCTCACCCGGGGCACATTTTTTTTAGTTACAACTTTGATGATAAATTATTTTTAAATATAAAATTGCATTCTTTTTTATAAAAAAATTTAAGTAAAATTTTACAGTTATTATGTACTTAACTATTTCATAATTTCATTACATTTATTGACATTATTTAATTATAAAAAATTAATTCTTATCTAATATTTCATATAGTATAAATTAGAAAAATTACTTAAAATAAGTAAATATAAATATTATTTACTAACCATTTATTTTAATCGTCGTAATGTGTCAAAAAATTATATCGATGAAAAAATTAATTGTGATAGTTTATTAAGCATAATCCCCCGGTTTAAATAAAAACCTTTTAAAAAATATTTAAAAAATTCAAATTACTAGATATTACAATCAGTAAAAAAGATTACATAATATATTTTGATGATAAATATTATATATTATAACATAAAATATATGTGTAGTATAAAAATATGCTTGATATTTTTGAAATCAAAACTAAAAAATAGATACAGGACAATAAATTATATTTGATTTACAATAACATTTAGTATTATACCAAACATTTTGTGTCATTATTATTTTTAATGAAAACAGTAAAACAATTTTAGACTGCACATTTTTTTCTATTTTTGATTAATTAATACTTATTGTATTAATTAAACAAAAAAAGAATTTTAATTATTAATTTGTAATTTTATTATATTTATTTTCATTCTATCTTTAGGAAGGTGGAACTTTTTTATAGTAGGACCGATAAGGTAAGCGAAAATTATGTACAGTATTTTTTTACATATACCCGTAATATGTATAAAAAATAATACGTCGTTATAAGTAATATTAATCACAAATGTAACCATCATTGGCTCAGAGAAAAAACAAGTGAAAAGCGATATGAAACACAAGGGGGCAAGTAATGAAATTAAAAACATTTGTGAGTCAATCAATCAGATACCGACAACATTGATACACGGTTTTCTACAAGTGTTAAATAAAATATATTTTCCGTAGGACCTCACATTTTTTATTTTTAATTATTTTTTCATTCTTCAACAAATTATAAGAACATTATATTTTTACTACAAGTATTAGACCCTAACGGCTTTATAAAAATCTAAATTACATTACGAATAATGCACTACAACGTCTAATTCTTCTAGACTAGAAATATATGAAAAATTGAATAAGTCGTAAAAATATAATAATAAATCTAATAATTTTATAATAAATATTTATTTTAAAGCAATTTATATACCTAAGTATATAAGTCAATTTAATGTTAAAATTTATCATTTTTTTAGAATGTTAAGAGAAAATTGTAATTTGGTATTAAATATTTTCTACGTAAAAGGATAGGGCTTAAAAAATGATTAATTTAATTAATTTAGAGTAAAATTTATGTTAAATTAAGAATTTAATATTTATGTGTATATTTTATATGTAGATAATTTTTTTTTCATGAATCAATTAAAAAGTCATTTAAAAAACATATTTTTTACAATATTATTTCTGTTTTGATATAAAAATTATTATTAATCATTAATATTTTTATCGTATCGTAACGCAGACATACAAGTAATTTAATAATAATAATACATTTGTCTGACGAATTTATTTACGTTAAGTGCTACATTTCTGTATTTAACGTATATACAAACATAAATTAAAATTTTTAATAAAGAAAGATCATTCCGAGCAATCTTCATCCTCAACTTCTTCAACGTTATCTTCAACTGCAATACTACGTATTCCGTTGCGTAAAATGGGTGTACCTTCATTTTTACCAAAGACTCGAGCTTTCAAGTAGATTGTGAGAGCAGCACCTTTTTCACAACATGTTATTTGAAACTCTTCCTTGAGAAAATGTTCTGTATGCACGTGCAGTTCAACTTTTAATCTACGTATAATTATAAAAAAAAGACTTAAATATATGTAGTAAAATAAAATAATAATTGGATATTAAAATTGAATATTTTAATAAATTATTATCAAAATAAAAGATATAAAATATAATTATTGTAAAAGTGTTTGTATCTGAAACCTGGTTTTTTTTTGTACGATTTGTGCAATGACTCATAACTAGTGATAGTACTAAAAGCATAAAGATAATTAAAAATTACACCAATTTTGAAATTCTCTCTTTAATTCGTAATGGATTGAAGTTGAAAGAATTACAAAAGTGATGCCTGTAAATATAAAAAATGTACATAACCCTTCTATTATCTATTGTAGTTATTGCAGGTATATACAAAGGAAATCCACTTTATATATTATAACTTTATACATTAACGATTCAAACATATAAACAGGTAGAATAAGAATAAGCACTTTGAAAGAGATAAAAAAATAAACTATCTTGATTCCAGAAAAAATTATTCACTTACGCTTCTTTACTGAAATCATTCTCTAGTGCTTAAACGACACTCGAGAGAAGTATATGCCAACGGTATTTAAATTCGCTCTATAATATTTAACATGATTGTTTATTTGGACGAAGTGTTAAGCATATTTTGCAATAAAAGTATCGAGTTTGTGAAAAATACAGTAGGTGAGAATCTGAGAACAAAGCATCTGAGAGAATATTAACTAAAGGAAGTAGCTTTCATAGGAGACGCACTTCACTGAATCAACAAAAATATTTTGGTGTGATAGAGTAAGACGGTGGCTGAAAACATAAAATCTGAAATCAAGCAAACATTCATTGGATATTATATCTCCCGGGAAATCGTAAAAGTCATCATAGAAAGAGAATACGGAAATGAGAACAGAAGTTTGATAAATCAAGCGATTGGTTAAGTTCATTGCAACTACAAAATAATTCTAATAATTTTAAAATACATAAAGTAAAGATAATATAAAAAGCGAAGTAAAATACAAAACGTCGCTTTCGGCTTTTATCTTGGCCAGGAATCTTCCAACAAGTATATTTTAAACCAAGTTATTGTATCAAGTATCGAGGAGTCTCTAGCCCTAGATTAAATTTGAAGTGGTGACAGTCTGTTGTCAAGATGGAACTTACCCACACTGTCCTTTTGACAAGTAATTTAAATTATATTCATCGATGTAATAAACTGTAATTTCATTTTACGTTAATTATATTTTTAAATTTCTTCTTATTCATTTCTTTAAATAAACGCCTAATTTGTAATTTCTTAACAGTACGACTCACATTTTAATATTAAATGCATAAATAATAATGTTTATATATAAAATTTTCTAATTAATAATTTATATTCTTAAGACATATTGAGACGTAAAAATTCGCTTTTTAATTTATAATTAACCTTTTCAACGAGCTACGTAAAGAAATTCGATATTAAATTGCAAAAAATAATAATTGAAAAGTTTATCAACAATTTCAAAAGATTCAAAAAGAGATGAGTTGCGTGGGAATTAGTTCGAAAGCGCTGCGAAAATCGCGTATAATTAAAAATGCACACTTACAGGTACTACCTGAGCTTGATCCGATAATTAAGGAATTCCTTGCCTAGTTGATATACCCATGCGACAACGCTCAACAACACGTGAGCATCAAAACTATTAAATGTAAATACATATATTTGCAATTCCGAGTTTGCATAGCTCACTGCCAAAAATTAGTTAGTTACGACAAGAATAGGAATAAATGATGGATGACGATGACGAACCAACATTTTAAAAACTCATGATGTTTATTGATAAATACGAATATGTCAATGAAAATGTGACCAACGTCGCATCGGTACCTGATTCAAAAGGATCAAATAAACAGAGGTAAGAATACGAACAACCTTCCTACCGAAAATCCTGATAATGAATGAATGAGATTCGCGCACTTAATAACCAGCAACATAGAAGTACTATTAGTCACCGCGATCTCTGGATATTAATAATAATAAAAGAGAGAGAGCATGCCTGTAGAGTCCTATTAGATGGACCATTCCAATTCAATTTTATTACGCAAACATTTTTTTGTGGATTTTTTTTATTAATTTAAAAATGAATGTAGTGTTTATTAATTGTATACCTCAGATCATCTCTGTCTCGCGAGAACTCAATAATTCGACAATTTAAGTTTTGTTTTCCAGTATAGATAGCAGGTAATGATGGATTTTCTTCTGCATGAAGAACACAGGTATTCCATGGTACTGCAAATTCTATATGATACCTATAATTAAATATAATAATATATGTACTTTTAAATTTTCATGAATTTTATGAATTATCATTGAATTTTGATTCAACCTTATGCATTTTATATACACATTAAAATTATTTTTCATTTAAAATGTCATGTGACATGCGACAGATCATAATGTGTGGTTGTCGGGGTGTCAAATGTGTCGCACGGACTATCACAACCAGATTTTTGTATCTAGTTGCTATAGTCCGTGATGGATTATTAGCATTATTACAATTCAAATATTAATTATAATTTTGTTATAAACTTTGTGGCAGAGGGATTTTAATACATAAATTATAAATTAAAATATATTGTTATTAATAAAAAATTTATACTCACTTATGGTAAATTTGCAAGAAACCTAAATTAACATTCAAATGTCCATGCCGTAGTGGTTGAATAACAATATTGTTGCAACCCGTGCCACTTGCACTACTAAAGTGAACATGATGATCTGAAAATTACATGAACATTATAAAATGAAGTTATTTAAAATATTAAAATATTAAATAGAGAAATTTCAAAATTTAATAAAATTATAAATATATTGTAATTTCAAATTAGAAGTTACAGTTATATAAAATGAAAATATAAATCATTATATAAATTGAATACGAAAACCGATTTTCATTTAATTAGTTATTTTATAATAATTTAATGTTCAGTTTTTTACCACATATAATTACAAATAATAATCAGTAGTATTACATAATAATTATGCGCATTTATGCATAATTAAACTAAATGTGAGTTTTCGTGAAGGATAAGCGCATTGCGGTAGAAGAAGGTGTAATCTAATTGAAACTAAGATACTTTCAGCTTTCGAAGATATTCTACAAAATTAATGATTTTAATCCTTGATTTCAGTCATTTTTTCGTAAAACTTTTTTTCAAGCACGTTAGTTAGTTAGTAAGAGTCCAGTAACCTTTTGACATTCTTTCAGTAACTTACTGTATCTTTCTAATTTCATCAATTACAAAGCATTATCTGTTTAATGTTAATATTTTGTTTTTACTGAAATAGTCCTATTTTCAAGATATTCAGCCACAATGTTTTTACCTTTTGTATTATTATATATTTATTTTTTATCACCAGTTACGATTTAATTAGAAATTCATTTCCTATTTTACCGGTGAAATAGCGTTTTTGCAATTGATCAAAGATCTGTCAATTTGCGGTGGCGTTAATTAGAATAATAAATAAAAATTATAATGTAAAAACAATAAAATTTATAATTTTTTATTGATGCATTAGCCAGAATTAAAGCAACTATCTGATCTGCCAATAAAAATATTCAAAGATCATATTGATTAAAATTAATTTTTCTTTATTAAAACGAAAAAAATATCTTTAATTCTTCTTTTTAAATAAAAGTTTATATTTAAATAAAAATAAATATTGAGTTAAATTCTGTGTACTTTATGATTCATTCTTAACAACAAACTATTATTTTTAATTTGTTACAAATTTTAGTTTTCTTTAACGGATATTTATATATATAAAAAATAATAGGTACGATGTCACCTGATTTTAATAGAAGTATTATAATTCATTTTATTCATCATCAAACCAGGATTCATATCAGGTAGATAACAGTTGAATCAATCACATTGTAAATTTAATGCATTAAACTGTTATTTTGGAGACATATATCCGGATTGAAGTATTATAATTTTTGCTTGTATTAAAAATTATATAGAAAATCTAAAAAATAAAAAAAAAAAGAAAATTATAATTTTAGTATAAAAAAAATGATATGAACGAAAAAAACGTTATAAATTTTACATTATAATTGTATTAATTATTATATAATAGAAAAGGTATAATTTTATTTTGATTTAAATAAATTCACTTTTGATAAAAACAACGTTATCGAAACTTCGACGAATAATTATAATTATATATAAGTTAATAATTAAATAATATGTTATTTACAATTATAATTATATCAGGACACTCATAAAGGATCTTACTTTCAACGTTCATTATTAGTTGAACTTAACCAAGTAAAATAATAAATGATTAATATAAAAATGAGCAAAAAAATATCAAAATTTTAATACAAAAAATAAACATAAAATAGTAATTTTACCGTAGTTTATATAAACTTCAGTTAAAAGAAGATTAAAGAGTATATGAAGAATTAAATACAATGAAATAAATTATTTATTGTGTAATAAAAAAAATATTAAAGATATCAACGACATCATTCTAAATGTTTCCAATATACTTATTAATTTTTAAATGCTAAAAAAAATAAATGACATAGTATGATCATGCAAAAGTCAATTGAAGTCATTATGGTCTTCGAGGAAACAATATCCACAGTCTTTTGTTGACATACATAAAGAATCGCAAGAGATGATATGACGTGCAATCTCATAAATATAATCAAATGGATTCTTCGAAAGATGACAGATTTTATAACCAATCTTAAAATTCTAAAAGCTACTAAAAATACCCCATGAAATAACAGAAATTCAAATGTGGCTGAAACGTGATTTATCATATTACATTTCTTGAATAAAGACGTCTAGGGTAATTAGACTACTTTTTAAGGATGATATCCATCCTCAATAATCCGAAGAACATTTTTTTAGAGATCAAGTACATCTATTTTCTTGCGCTGAATCTCTCTACTTTACAAAAAAACTTCTGATATTTGGAAAATGTTTTTTTAAGTTTACGTACTTCTGGTGTTAATGGTTTTATAATATATATAGTGGTCATTTGTACTATACTTGGTTGCACGAACCAGTTGGCAATGTGGAAGTAATAGTATAACGAAGTATTCGACGAAAAATAGTTTGAAAATATCTAAGTCATCTTCTAAAAATTATTTTATTCCATTTAGGCATATATTTTTCTTGAAATGTAAATTGATGAACTTAAGTAGAAATTATGTTCTTTTCAGATAAAATTATAAACTTTGCACGAGCTGCTATACAGATTTGTGATCTTCAAGTAATCCAACAATATGACGTTACCATTTTTTTGTTTTTTTTTTTTTCATTTATCAAAATTATTTATTATTTTAGAAACTCGTAAAGACAAACAAATTAAATTGATTCTTCCTAAAATGAACGTCAATTTTCAGCGTAAAAGTTTCGTTGTGTTAGCTTTAGTTCTTCAATGGAGCTTAAACTAGAAAACGAACTGCAGAAAATCATCTTCAGTTACGGCTCGGGAAAATATCGAAGGACAGAAAAGATAGTGAATCTATACCGCAGATTGACCACAGGTTAACCGGACCTGTGGTCCCGTAAGGAAACCCATCGCAAAAAAAGAGTTAGTTTGGCGTCTATGGGGGATCTCATAGTTGTATCTCCATATCTTGAATTGAATAAAGCCGAATCCAAGGTTTATATTTAAAAATCTTGTGTTTTATTTAGTTACCCTTGTCCTTAAATTTAATTAAAATTAACACATGCGATTTTGTCTGTGGTATTGATACTTAATGCGTTGAATGATTCGCTTCCATAATATCAGTTGTAAATTCAATAGCTTTTAGATTGATTACTTAAATTAGTGAAATTTTCATTCTTCTTTGTTGGATTGCAAGAATATGATTCTCTGTAAATGTTATATAATAATTTTCTGTTGCACAATTAATTTATTTAAGAAAATGCCTCCCATTAATGATTAACTAGCTTTCTTTTTCTGAGGTTATTTTCGCATCTCCTCTGATATTTATACCTTCTTTTCTCTCTTATATTAATAACTGAGAAAAACCAAATGTCATGATATTTTCAAAGCTATTTTATGAAAAATTTACATTCATTGTGTGGATGATATTTACATTACAGTCAAATTTATTCTCTAGAGTCTCAAAGCCCCTTATGTCCTTACTTTATTATTGAATAACAATAAAATACAATACTCTTTTCAAGTCATCAAAGATAAAGACAGCATCGTTATAAATATCGAGTTGATATGAATGTTTCATTTTTACAAAATTTCCATGTGTAATTGTAAAGTGAATAAACTTTATCATATATGCAAGAGTTACTTTGTGGCCTTCTGTTGCAATCCACCTTGATAATTGTGATAAATTTAAACAGTTTTGTATCTTTCAATTTTGATAAATATGAAATATAATTTGATTTATTCACATTTTAATGAATACTTATCAATAATGTATTATTATTCCATTCTTCTTATTCAATAATAATTTATTAAATATTAAGTGTTCCATCTATATGTCAAAATTTTTTTTGATACAAAAATTAAATATAGATGTAATAAAAAAATTAAATGTTCAATAAACTGAAAAAAAATCAAAAGCAAGTATTTGTAATTATTTAATTGATATACAAAATAAACTTATATTTTTTAAAATTAAATTAATTCTATATAATAGAAAATATGTACAAATTTTTTAATACATTAATAGTATGTACAATTGCATTAATTTTATTTATTTTATTTAATTAGTGTATTATAGTTATTAGTATTTATATTCACATCATTAATGTGGTATAAAATAACTAAAGAATTTATAAAAGAGATTTTGTAGATGGTTTAGTTTTCAATCATGTTGTTATTTAAACAAAATTTAAATGAGAAAATTAAAAAAAAAGTGTTTCTTAAAAAGTCAATAATCTTGTTTCAATAATTATTTAGAAGCAAAATTTTTTTTGATCAAACCATTCATAAAACAACAATATATCAATTATAAAAAATTGTTAATATTAATTTATTTTTTATTAAAGACTTTAAATATAAAAAAATGATATATAAAATATCGATAACTTTTTTTAAAATTAAACCATATATAATATATATAAAAAAATAATGTATATTTTTTGTTTCAGATAATATACTGATTCCTATATACAGAAACCAATTACATGTTTAATTTAATTTCTTTAAAAAGTTTAAATAAACCACAAATTGTTCAAAAATTGATTTAAAAAAGTTAAAATATTTAATATAAATATAAAATAATAGTAAAATATTTACTTAAGAACACAACACAATACAGTTATTTATAATTATTTTATAATTTTTGTCATAAATCAATAATACACTAAATTACAAGAATATTAATAGAAATATATCATTAAACTCTTGATTTATATATAAAATTGTATTTAATATTCCATAAATAACAATAATAACATAAATAACAATAAATTATGGATTTTTTTTAACATAAAATTGAAGCAATTTTTATCTAATGTAATTATAATATTTACAAATAGTTCATAAATTATTTTAATATATGTATTGTATCTTTTATTATTTTCTGTTATACAAATTAAAATTGTAATTTATATCAATGGCTTTGTTAGTGATTTTGGAAAATTTTATTTCTTTTAATTTATTGAAAATTAGAAGACTTCTATATTTTTTTTTTTGCAATTTCATATTAAAAAAAATAATATGTTATAGACTGTATCAAATAAAATAAATAAAATAAAAATATAATTTAAAAATAAAATTTCCTCATGTATAAAAAAAAAAAATTTTAATATTTTTACAATATATTTATAGATATTTAAAATTCTAAAGACTGATATAGATTGATAATCATTTAAAGAAGAAAACAATTTAAAACTTGTGTTTAATTTGACCATTTTATTTATTGTTGTACCCCACTAACACAAACTATTCGTATGTATATACACGTGCATGCATGTACATCCCCTGTAAATGCATATTGTATGTAAGGTACATACATACGTATTTTATATTTGCAGAATTAAAATGAATTAGTTGTATTTTAAAAAATTGTGCTTATATGTATTTATATTTTTCTTTTTGTACAATAGTAAATATATCATACATATTCCAAAACAATTACGCACAATAATAATAATGTGGTGAATGAATGAAATTTTTGGGTGGTCGAAACAGAAAAATACAAAACATAAACATAACCTAATTACGTGTGTAAAAACTTTATACGCTTGAAGCCATAAAAATAGTCTGAAACTTTCTTTCTTAAAACTTTCTTTAAATTTGTATAAAATTATCTAAAGGAAAAGACTAGGCTATAACTAAATGTTTTAAACATTACTCTTAAAAAGACAGGGAAAATTTTGTTGGCTTGCACTGTACCTTTATCGCCCATTTCAATGTGCAGTGTTAGCCCATCCTCAAACTTAACACGTCACAATGTGCTGTCGACGTCGTAACGATTGTTATGATGATAAAGCTCAAATCAACGATACTGACCTGACCTTTGAGCACCAATAACTCTAGCTGCCCTTCAATTTGCACTCGGTTAACTCATCAGTTCAGTGCACACATGAAAAATGAAGGCAAATAAATTATTTCCCTTCTCTCGGGATATACTTTGCGAGCAATCTATAGTAATACCTCGAAAGGAAAAACATACTAATTTTACTAACTAAGGTAATAATTTAAATAATTGAATAACGCAATTTTTTGAAACACATGAACGTGTAAGCTCTTGTTGTACATTACAAGCTGTCACGAGTGTCGTCTGGATATATTATTCAATAAAACATTTAACGTAAAACAGCTGACGTATTTCGAAACGGTAAACGTATTAATATACATATTTAACGAAAAATAATTATAGAGCAAATTATTTTTCTTATCGCATCGGAATTTACTTACATAACTTAATAATCAAGCTGATATACAAAATTAAATTGAAATGAAACATCTTTATATAAAATTATTGTAAAAAAGTCATTTCAAAAAATAAAAATAAATTTATGCATAGTTTGAAACTATCAATAAATGTTTTTTTATATTCTTTTATGATGTTCAAAATCATAAGGTATCGAAAAAAAATTGTAAAATAACTCGTTTTAATTAACAAATAAAGTTCGATATCAAATATTTAAACTTCCTTCGGTCTAATATTTATTTATTTTCTATACATCATCATTGATATATTTCTAAAAAGGTTCTTATACATCGTAAAATTGTTATTTTTCATTTAGTTTTCCTGGACTATTTATTTTTATTGAAACAAATATCTTATAATTCTTAGTAGTAATATCTTTAGTACCCCGTATTTTCCAAATATTAGAATTTATATTTAAAATTTATTTAAATTTTGTTAATAAATATGTAGATATTTTATTTATTTTAACACTTAAATGACAGTTATTTTTCAATATATACTATTAATTATTTCTTTTTTTTTTTTTTAATAAGAAGTAGTAAGCTAAAATTATTATTATTGTCATTGATGTATTTTCCAAATTCATTATCTTTTTTACTGATTTTGATATTAATTAAATGCATTAAATAAATTTTATTATTTTATTCCCAAACATATTGCACTACTTATTAAACTTTTGCATAAATTAAAAATTATTAAACTAATTTGATAATTGAAGAATAAATAATTATGTTTTAAAAATTAAAGATTATTTATTTATTATAATTTTAAGTGTAACATTATATATAATAATCATTTCCTATCATTATAAATGATCTTTCTACACGTGGGCCCTTTATTTAGTAACAAATACTATATACAGATATAATGAAGTATTGGTAAATTTTAAAAACAAACATTTACATAACACCTTTATTATACCTTATATAGGTAACTTACTTAAAAATTTTTTAATATATTTATTTTGCTAATATTTTCATAAATTTTTTAAAAATTAATCTAAAAATGTGTTGGATACAGTTAATCACTTGTCCAATTCATTTTGTCACTACTATTAATAAAAGCTTTAGAATTTAAAAATCAAATTATTAAAAACGTATAATTATTGAAATATTGTGATTTATAATAATTATTATAAAAATTGTGAATCATTACAATTATGTATATATTCAACATAGAATAAAAGTATTATCATTTTTTAATTTCCTATTTAAACCACAATAACTAGGCAATCTGAATCATATCTACTAGTTCTCCAAACATCAAATTTAAATTTTTAGAAGATTGAACTGATATATTATACTTTCAATGTCACTATTCAAGTTTAACAAGTGGATAAAAGGTGTATAACTTTGCAAATATATCTACATTTGTACATGATTTGTTTGTATTTTTTCTTAGCATTATAAATTTGCTGTTATTTGTTACAAAACATACAGATCTCTAACCGTTTTTATAGGATATTGTGTTGGGAACAAATATATTATATTTTAAATTAAAAAATTTAAATTATAAAACAAATTATAGCAATCTGCCTCAAATAGTTTACAATTACGATTAATACGTATCGATTTTTACTTCTTAAAAATAAAAGATGAAATATTTAAATAATTACATTTTATTTATTTTTATAAACAAATTTATATTTTTATTTTTCTGTAAAATTAAAACTTTATTTAACTGGCATTAAAATTTATGAATAAGTTTAATGTATGTAAATTTATACAAATAGATATAACTAAATGAAGTATATTTTCTATAAATATAAGTACTTTACATATTATTTATTGAAATCAATCTAAAAATACCATATAGTTTTAAAAAGATAATGATGCATTTCTACAAATACTAATTGGTAAATGTATATCATTAAATTTAAACACTATTACTAAATATTTTAGTGTACTATATTGTACACATTTTTAGTACATTTATAATAAATTGAATAGTAATAACCATATAAATAATTAAAATAATACCAATAAACAATAAAGTAAAATAAAAAATTAAATTATCTATGTTTTTAATTTTAATAGTAACATCAGCGTTTTGACACAGGTATCCATTCGAATAATTATAATACATTTCACGTTGACTTTCCACCTTATAATTTATTAAAATTTACCATTTAAAAAAAAAAAATAAGTCAAGAAATTAAACTGCTATTTAATAAAGCGTCTCTTATCCACTAACTAGATGCAGTATAAATAAAGAAATTTTTATTCAAAAAACTTTTTTTTAATATATTTAATGAAATTAGAATTGTATAACAGGCTTGTACACTTTATCCAAAAATAAAATTGTTTAGTTAAATATATCCAATAGTTTATTAAATTTTTATTACAAATGAAAAGTAGATTATATTATATATTATATTATAAATGATATTTTAAAAATTTTTTTAAATTAATAGATTAAAATTTAATAATATTCTTTTTTACATGTGAGATATCGATTTTCATATTTAGATTCCAGTGTTCCTGTACATCCATGTGCACCAAGGTAATGAATACGAGCAAAATCATCACAGTCAACTACACCATCATTATTGCAATCCTATAAAAACAATACAATCATTCTCAATATTTTGTTATTATTAAATTTATATTATATTTTATCATCCCTACCTTTCCATATTTTTCCATATAGCCAGTTACAGAATTTGCGGCACAATATACATCATTTGCACAATTAGCATAGGCTATAAAAATAATTTATACGTGCATTAAATTAATTATAAGTATTAAATAATTTTAATTATAACAATATTTCCATGATAATTGAATAAAAAAATTGTCATTAACGTTTTATCAGAATTGTTTTTATATCTTAAGAATTATTACAATGAATTTCTAAATATCTTTTTAATGATAAATTAGTTCTAAGAGATGAACATTTTTAAAATAATTAAAATATTTAATAATAATAAATTTTAACAATAATCTTGATGAAATAAATTAAGCATTATTGAGGAAAAAAATTATAAATTAAAATAAGAAAAAGTCAAATGTTGTATTTAAATATACCTATGATTATTTATTTATTTACAAATTTAAAACAATAAATTTTATTGATTAATGTACCATTTTGATCCATATTAGATTGTCCATCAATAGTCGGTTTGCCACTATCAGCCCAATAACCCCATGTAATATGGAAAGCTCCACAAATATCACCAGCACAAGTTACTGTAGTATTACAATTTGATGTAGCTTCACAAATGCATCCAAGGCATGGTTTCGTAACATCTATTTTTTGACCTTTAAATATATTTCTTTATATATATATTCTATGATATAAATGATTGTATGAATAAATTAAAATTCATATTTTAAGAGTTTTTTAGAATGTTTATTTATATAAACACAGAATGTTTTATTAAAGCTACAATATTTTCATTAATTAAAATAGATTTGTGGTAAAAACTGTGGAATTAATTCATTAAAATTAAAAAATTAAAAAATTATATTACAAATAGATAAATATTTAAATTTTAATTTAATAGTTTCGACTTATAAATTATTATTTGCTAAATATTTTTAATATGATTTATCTAATATACTATTTGATATAGACAAAAATTCATTAATGCGTACTTTATACCATCATTTAACTTTTCATAATTTTTTTCAAAATTTGTATACATGAATGTTGTATAAATTATAATAGCATTGCTCTTATTCACTACAATAATTTAGATGAACTTGCTATTTTTGCTGTTATTTCTGTTATTGTGGCACCTCGCATAAACTAAAAAAAGTATATTTATGAGATATGTGTGCAGACATCCGAATATTTGCCAGAAAGAAAGTTCGCAAAGTAAAATATCGATAAATATAAAAGGAAATTTATATATATGCATCAATAAAAAAATCTAGTATATATATAAATAAGTTTTTTTATAGATATCCCAATAGTTACTGCAAAGAATATGTATGAAATTCTATAATTTAATGTATTTAAGTCATTTTTTCTAATATCAATAATCTAAAAAAAACAACACACAAAACAAAAAAATAGTTTTATAATTTTGTAGCTCTTTAAACAATTTTGGTTTTTGTAATAAATAACGAGTATTTATGATAAAAAATTGCTTCTTCACTTCTATGAAAATAAAAAAACAGTTTATTTTCATAAATTGTTTTCTGAAACGGATGATGAACATTTTTCGTCATTAAGAATATGCAAGATATAGCTTCGACGACTCGAAAATAAGGATTACGTATTGAAGGTTAAAAAGTGTTCAGATGGATTAAACAAGCAAGAAGATAAGAAATTACAGGTATCAGATAAAAACTTGATTAAAATTTAAAAACGATTGATGGGAGTATTAGAACATACTCAAGAATTAATCAGTAATATAATAAATTTAAATTAAAAAAAAATAGACTTAACTTATTGTTTTATCTAGCTTTGCGAATATTTGAAAAATTTTGATTGCAGTAATAAGTAGCTTAAGTACAATTCAAATTCAGCGTGCAACCATAGTACTGCATTCGGCCACTAGGGGCTAATTACTAAATTTAGACTTTCCTCGTATGAAAAATTTAGGTGAGGGGATATAAGTCCCTTGTAATTATTATATAGTATTGTCTATCACCCGAACCTAGTTACACACTCAACTGGCTTCGCCTCCGATTTCTCTTAGATTCTGCTTCCCTTAATTGTTCCTCTCCTAAAACAGCCACTGAGCTAGAGAAAGCTGCTGCATCTTTACCCAAAACTATTAGTCAACTCATTTCGGCCACTTCTAAGCCCCACTCTCCTATTACTAAATATAGTTTTCTGCTACAAAATATCAAAAATCTCATCTCTTAAAAAAACGCCATCCGCAAAAGATGGCACAAATATAGAATCCTCTCAGACAAAGCTCTCCTAAATTCTCTCCAACAAGAACTCAGGAAGGCTCTCTTCACTTTTAGAGAAAAGTCCTTCTCCCGTTATCTTGAATCTTCTCAAGAAAATTCTAAAAAACTTTGGAGGGTTATCAAATCCCTCAGAGGACACTCCATACTTTAATTCCCACTCAAGACAGACGATTCTCTAATTACTAATGACAAGGACAAAGACTTTCTCTCCGCTAAAACCATTCAGAGTCAATGCTCTCCTTTCCCCTCGCATCCGCTTTTTTCCTCTCTATATGATTCTATTAATAAGCAGCTCTTATCCTTTCAGCCTTCTACTTTCGATATAAAACATACTACTCCCAGTGAAGTCAAGAAAATCATTTATTCCCTTTCTAATAGAAATGCCCTGAGTCTCAACGTATTAATAATAGAATTCTAAAAATCCTTCCTCATAAATTCATCATCCTTCTTACCAATGTCATCAATTCCTCGCTACGACTGCAGGTCTTTCATAAATACTGGAAGAGGGCATTAGTCGTTTGCATCCCAAAAAGTGAAACTAATCCTACTGATCCCTCAACTACCGACCAATTAGCCTCCTTACATCCATTAATAAAGTTGTGGAGGCTGTTATCCTTTCTAGAATTACTAAATTTAATGAAAAAAAACAGATACTTCCTTCCATCTAATTTGGGTTCAGGTCCAACCACAGCTTCACGCATCAGCTTCTGAGGATCTCCGAACTCATTGCTGATAAATATAACCGAGGATTTATCTCAGCTATGCTCTTACTTGATATAAGACAAGCTTTCGATAAGGTCTGCCATAACGGAATCATATTCAAAATGATATCGATGGACTTTCCTCCATATCTTATTGGTATAGTAAAAACTTATCTCGACTCCATAAGTATACAGGTAAGATGTGGCTCTTCTCTTTCAGAGAAATGGCAAATAATGTCTGGAGTACCTCAGAGCTCCAAACTTGGTTCAGTACTCTTTAATATTTATCTGAGTGATCTCCCCAATCTTTAACCTCTCACTGTCACTGAATATGCAGATGATCTAGACATTTTGTATTCAAGACTGCATTATCGTGCCGCATCCAGAATTAACAAAGCCATCCCTGTCCTCGTCAAATGGCTTCGTTCTTGGCGATTCCAAATCAATGCTAGGAAATCCCAGGCTATTCTCTTTACCAAGAAGATAATAGCCCCTCCTCAAATCAATCTTCTCGGAAATCCTCTCCCATGGTCCTCAAATGCTAAATATCTCGGCACTTACTTGGATAAATCCCTCTCCTGGAATAAGCAAATTTACCATGTTAGCAATAAGATTGCGATCCAAGTTCATCTTTCTTTGTTCTATAAAAACCCCAACATTTCGAGTCAATTCAAATTACTAGCCTTTAATGCTATAATCCGCAGTATAATTTCATAAAGTCTCCCCGTCTGGGGAACCATCAAAAATCTAAAAATCCTTCGAGGTACCTACACAGAATACTTCGAGCTTTTCTAAAATATCTCTGGTACGTCCGAAATGCTCAGATCTTCAAAGAAAATATAATCTCTCCCCCGAACAGTACGTTCGCAAACTTGCATCCAACTCCGCATTGCTGTAGAATCTCACTCCAACCCACTGCTCCGGGCCGTAGCAGACTGTAAAACCAAGCAGTCTGACAGGATCCGAAGACCATGTACCTTGGTACACTAATTATTAATCCAGGTATTGAGTCCGCATTTTTCGTATTTTTCATCTAATTTACCTTTTTAACTTATCAGGAAAACCTTCATCTTCTATTTCTATACTCTTCTTCTTTTTCGTCCAACTCTAATTTGTCTCCTTCCTAATATCTACTTTCTTTATTTTTCCAAGATGTAAAACCTTCAGATTGGTAATTTCAGCCCCCCCTCTTTCTTCCTTCTTCCCACTTTGTCATAGTAGCGGGCTTTTCAGTCGGTAGCGTCAATGCGAGGGATTGATGAGTCCGACACTACCCATTCGTGGATGTCAATAAGGTGATTTTACCCTCTACATTGGCTTCCTCTCCTTCTTGCCAAAAAAAACAATATACGGTTTTGTATAATATATACAAATTTTTTGAAGTTTTCCTTGTTAAAATCAATAACAAATCATTAAGCATAGCTCACTTATTAAGTTAGACCGCGGAGTTCTTGTTTTAGCGAATCGAAGTAGCAATTATACATATATATATACTTACATATCTCATTTTTTGAGTTTGAGAAATTTTGATTCTCTCTTTCTCTCTACATTTTAAGTTCGAAATACGTTCTCTTTGATTTTGTTATTACAATTCAATATTACTCATCCTTTTTTCGAGTACTAGCTTCCCTAATTATATTAGATTACCTTTTCAATCTAAACTTTCACTAAAATGTCTTTATTTAAAATTAAATTAATTTATTTATTTATTTAAAAAATCTTTATAGTTTTTAAAAAATTTTAATATGTAATATTTATTCTTAATAGTTTATTAAAAAAAACATTTTTTCCTCGATAAAATAGATATTTAAAAAAAAAAAAAAAGAAACAAATAGTTTTCAATAATACTTTCATATTTTTTCTCTCATTTTTTATATATAGTTACGAGACATTATGGTACAAGAAGGATTCAAGGATTACCCACTTATATCAATCATCGATGGTAAATTAAAATAATAGGGATAAATTTTAAATCAATTAAATATACTTAAAAACAATAAATAATAAGATAATTTTTTTATGTATTTTTATTGTGTATATAATTAAATATAATATATATATGATAAAATTAATATAATACAAATTTATTTGTACGTAATAATATTTTGTTCAGATCGTGCAATTTATATTTTTTAATTGTAATAGGTGAATAATAAATTAAGCAATTAATTACAATATAAAGTATTAAAATAATATATAATATTTATCTTGATTAATAAATTTGATTGATTAAAAACATTATCAATATCGAAATTAAATTTCAAACTTAATTATATATTCACGTAAGAAATATCATTTGTAAATAAACTATTTTAATTCATTTTTATTAGAACTATCGCGAATAATATAATAAAACTATTTATTTGTACGCTAATGCTGGGCTTATAGAAATTCCAATAATGTCGTCTACCAGATCATTTGACGTTATAATCTTTTCTTTATCTTTTCTTTAAATTTTACTCTATACTTTTTTAATTAATTAAATTTAAATTAATTTGTTATATAAAAAATATAATTTAATGTAAAAAATGGATTTAAGTGTATAAAACCAAAATTTAATTTCAATATTCATTATCTAGTGTAAGTCAACAAATTATTTTAGCATTTTTTAAAAATTAAAATAAATTTTTTTTATTAAAATATTTTTTATAAATTCAGATATTAATTAAAATTTGTATAGTTTAATTTATTGAAATTTTTAATCAACAATTTCTGCTTAACAAAAATTCATTATCGTACAAGAAACAAGTAAATCATACATAATATTCATTAAAAAACTAAAAATTGTGATATCATTTTAATATAGATTTTTAAAGCGAATAAAATTCAGTTTTTTCAAATACACTCATTCACACACACGCACATATGATTATAATTATAATTTTAAAATATTGATAAAATAAAAATATTTGTTATTTTAAATAAATTTTTAATACTTAATATCATTTAACTGCAGCGTTGTATGTATTATTTAGTATCTATTTAATTAGAAATTTTAATTGTAATAGATTTTTTTTAAATATAATATAATTTGTTACTTACCAGAAGCAAGCGTAAATATATTTACAATGCATATAATTGCTAAAGTTTTTAACATGATGACTGTATTATGTAGTATACTAAATTTTAAAACACGTTTCAGAAGATACGTTTCTTTCAGTCTTAATGCTTAAAAAATTTCACTTCTTAGGTTCTTAGCATTTTATACTGATTCACCGTCGATGTTCATTATTTTCTTTTGTAGTGGGGACATAAATAACATCACATGTTTACGTAGAATAAATTAAATTAATATAATTGAACGATACGTAAAATGCTTAAGAAAAAAGTATGTGTGATATAATTAATGTAAAATAATATCTTTAATATGTATAGAAATTATAACTAAAATTTTTAACATATGTAATAATTTTATGAGCATGTAGTAAATATTAAAATATCATTTTCAATTTAATTTAGATTTTTTCTTTTTTAAGTAATAATTAATTTTAAATAAATAAAAATATTGTTATGTAATTAACTTGATCTTTTTTATACCTATATAAATATTTTTATATGTTAAAAATTGAATTATTTTGTATGTATTTTAATTCTACTTGCCTTTCTCAACAGCATTATTTTTATTAGAAGTACTATTATATAAATTTTAATTAATTTCATATTTCACAATTTTTATTTCTATACATGTGTTTTACATCCAAACTATATACATTTTATTTTAGTTTATAAAATAAAAATCTTTCTGTTATTAAATATAATGTTCAATATATGTAGATAATAAATTTTCAATTTTTAAAAATGTATATGTATGACGTAAAATTAATTTTTATTGCAATATTAAACCTGATTAAAAATTTGAAAAAATTTTTTTTAATTATAAATTTGTATATTGTATACTGTAAAATGTCATTTAAAATGAAATATATTTTTATGATTTTTATCAAGACTGGAAAAAAGTATGATCTCAGCTCAGATGTGTCATCTAATAAGAAAAAAATATACAAGGCCATTAAAAAAGTAAAAAGGAAAAGTTAAAATACTTGATGAAAAAATATGTACTTTCTTGTCATTGAGTTTAAATATAAACGAGGAAAAGATAAATATTAATATTCGATTTAATCTTTAATATAGAATTAAAAAAAAAAGTGGAATATGAATTTAATTTATTTAAGAATATTGATTAAATTTTGTACATTTTAATTATATTTTAATTTTATTGAAATTTCAATTTCTAGGATATGTAACCAAAAAATAAAATAATTCCAATAATTTCTCTTCACTTTTTACTTGAGAAACTACTTTTTTTATTTTAAAAATTGAGATGATTTATATTATTATTAATATAAAAGTATCTAAACAATATTACTAAGATTTAATTTCAACTTATGTATAGAAGAGTACACTTTGAAATTGTGTTGTTTTGTTGTATAGTCCCATTTTATTAAAGATATATTATATTTTTATACCTCCTTATAAAGACCTATAGTAAACAACGGCAATTTCATTTATTTAGACTACCTAACTAAGTTCCTCTAGCTACTAAATTATGACTGTAATATCTTATCGTATCTATCCTAGGTGTATGTACCATAGGTTGGTTTTTATGGATCTCTATTTTTGACGATGCATAATTCTGTCTTTATTTAAAATTTTAATACCGAAACTTTTATTAATAGTAAAATATAAAATTTTTATGATCATTCTTTTTTTTTCTTTTTATTTGGCCAGAGTTAGTCTTGTTCAATATCTCAAAATTATCCAAACAATCATAATAAATAGGGATGATTTTTAATTCTATACAATGTTTTTTATTGTGTTTTTTTTTGTGAATAAATAACTCTATTAAATTCAATATTTGTTACTTCAGTTTTTGTCTTAACAAAATAATTAAATTACAATGCACATTAAAACATTGTTTAAACAGTTAATTTATAATTTAAAAGAGTATTTATTATAGTATATTAAAAATAATAGTAATGGAATTTCAAAATAAATATAAAAGATATTTTACTAAAAATTATGTAATTCACAGATTCAAATAAATATGTATGGTTACATAACCAATTTATATTGACTTCATTATTTAAAGACAGAATTTTTAATTGTATTATATATACATAATTATATTACACAATTCTTTGTATTTCAATTTTTGTGAAAAATTTAAAATAAAATAACTTTTTCTAAGCGAAATATTAAATTAAAAAACATTTTGTTTCTTTGTAATATTTAACAGATACTAAGGGTAACGTAAGATAAATATAATTAAAAACATAAAAACAATATCTGTTAACGTTGAATCTTAGTTACCCAATATTTCTGTCAACTACTTAATTGTGAAAAAAAATACTTTGCCCATTAGATTTTGTGTTTCAAAAAACAATTTCTACTTAATTTTATAATTTTCTCTGGCAGTATTATTTTCCTTTATTATTTTTTTAATTCCTTTTTAATTTTAAATAGAACGTGTGTACTCGTATATGCATACCTACGTATAAGTTTCATTGTACAGCTTTGCATCTAACGGTATCTTGGATCATGTATTGATCTACGAGAACACCGTTACATCTTTCCTCGGATTTTTATTCAGCAATTTAATTAAACCTGGCTTCGCAATGTTACAATCTAAAAGTTTTAGTGTTTTGTTTATCTATATACTAAATGTGAATTTTTTTTATTTTTTAAACGTAACTAGATATATAATTCTATCGTCAAATCGTAACTTCCACGAGGAGCCATAGCTCGGGAATATAGAAGTAACTTTAAAATAAACGTTATAATACTGAATGACGTAAAAGTACTGCTCGTGAATGGAATGATAAACGCAATCAAATCTATACACTTCTCTAATCCATAGATTACGACTAGGGGTTACATCCTTTGAAAATGTAATATAAGCTTGGTGATTCAATTTAAGAATTAATTAAAAAGCGCTCATCCTCTAGTAATCATGCTTTTCATTCTCAAATACGAATTGTCAAAAAAACTCATAAGTTTGACATATATTGTAAATAAATATTATTAATAAATTTGGATAAACAAGAAATGATCCGAGTATCACAAAACCGTTATGTACTTAATTGATTAGTCCAATCTGGTTCTTTTTTGTCAAAAATGAATACGTAGTAAAATCTAGTATACCTGTAATAAGATTGTCTGGTTTTTGTGTAACCATTATTAGATTAGTATGAGCGTGCACAATTATGTCTCCGCTTATCTTTTAATCTATTCTAATATAATACTAACGTAATATGTAAAAAGAAAGCAACTTTTTAAGGTACCAAACTAGGTTCGCCCCTCACAAGAAGGTGAATTTCTATTTTATTATTTATATCTCCAACAGCGCGACATGGTTCTTGGAGATACAAACTAAAATAACATCAATTATCTTCTCTTCAAAGAGCTAAACAGTACCACAACCTATTAATCGTCCTAAAACTCAGTCCAGATCAGTACGAAGATGTAAACAGCTTCTGAATACTTTTTTAAAATAGTAAAAGGTTACCTTTATTAAGATATTGCGATATGAGGATTACTTGAGAAATAAAAAAAGTAAAAAGTTAGCAAAAAAAGAAGAGGTATGGTGATTCGAACCATTAAACTCGAGAAATCTGTACAAATTGAAATTAAAAAAGTAATATCAACTGTTTGTTTTAGTTAATAGAGGGCATAATTCAAAATTGGAACGAAACCAAGAGGTTCAGGTAATCCAAAATAATCATTGGAACTGTACTTTTAATATAATGAAAAACTTCAATCCAAAAATTAAACAAGATGACACCAGATAAATTATGGGCGAATTCATTTGGTACTGGCGAGTTAGCTGACACTTTAATAAGTTTGATATCAAAATTAGTTACATTGAAGATGAGATCATCGATCATCTTCTACATTATTGTCTTGATTTTGTGAGATAGCTTGGGGACAATGATCTAAGCAAAACTTGGCCATCATAAACCAATTGTCAGAAAAAAAACATATTCAACTTGTAAAAATGATCAATACGTCCTCCAGCTAGGCTACTGTTTTTTAATTATCAATAAATAATATGCTCCTACGGTGAATATGGCAATATCGGTTAGCTGCACCTTTTGCTACGTCATTCAGATCTATACCGACTCTCCCAGACGTCATTGTTGTAGATGACCCAGAGATGAGAGACACAAAGATTTTTATTATATCGATCAAATTTTTCCCAATCATTAATCTTTGGTAACCTACAGTTTTAATAAAGTTTAAAAGAATAAGTGCAACTGGGCTGATATGAGGGGGCGGATTCCTCTAAACTATTCCTTTATTCATCTTATAATCTAATCTCATAAATGAAAATATACAAAAAACAAAAATCGATTTTAATTAATAGTTTTTTGTGCAAAGATGTTTTCAGATAATTTTATAGAGTATGCTTTTTTTTTTTTTTAAATGATATACTCAAAGCGATTATGAATATGACTCAAATAAGTATAATTATTTAAAATTAATAGTTTATATGAATATTTATATGAAAAATTGTGGAACTTTATTTTGAAATTATCACAAAACACAATTTGTATAATTTAACAAAATTACAATTTAATTATTTTTTTTCAAATAAAATATTTAAATTTCTTGGATATCTTAAAGGTTGTAAACATTCTAATTAAAAAGTATAAATTTTCGTTGATAATTAAAAATGGGTTAGACAGAATGTTACTATGGAAATCTCCATTCATTCGTAAATATATTTAATATAACCTAACAAATCTAATGTATATTAAAAAAAATAATTATGAATACTAAAAACTGAAGACTTTAATATTAGATTAAAAAAAAAAAACCAAACGTACCTAAATGAAAATATTAATATTGTGTATTATATTTGAGTATTAAAAATGTCAGGAGATTCGGAAAGATATATTTTTGAAGCAGAATGGTATGATAAAGTAGCCTATACATTAAAAAAGTTCTATTTATATTTTTTCCCCTCAGATAATAGTGTAGAACTTGTAAGTTAAATTTTTATATTTTTATATATTTTTGTATAATTAATTTATTATATTCATTAATAATTTTTTAGTTCGATTTAAAAACAAGAAAAATATTTCTAAGAAGATCGAAATGCGAGGGAGTGGAAGCTAAAGATTTTTTTGTAGGAGCAATAGTTACTATATTTTCACGAAATATAAAAATTATAGATTTTGCAGATCAAGCAACAAAAGACAAGTTGTCATCAATAAGAGTAAAGTAAATACTTATTGTATTTATAATTATAATTTCTTAAAATTTTAAATTATATAATGACAATTTATTTTAGATCATATGCAATATTAAAACCAAACATAATCAATAGATTGGGTGACATTTTAAAACTAATATGTAATCATGATTTTCATATATCAAATATCAAAATGGGTACAATAAATCATGAAGATGTAATTAAAATTTTCAAATCATCTCACACTGAGTTACCGTTTGTCCTTTTTCTATAAATTATTGATATAAGTATACTGGCTATAAAAAGTTTACAAAATTTAATTTTGTAGAAAGTTCATTGAATCGATAACTTCTGGTCCTATTGTTGTACTAGAATTGACAAGTACAGATCTTACATCTAAATTGAACGAATTGTGTAACTCATTTGAAAAAAATGATATTATCGATGAGGTTTACATTTTAAAAAATAAAGATGTAATTAATAATACTATATTACTAAAGTTTTTTTATTAATAATTAAAATGATGTATCATACACTAAAAATTTATATATTTTGCAATATTTAGGAAATTGACTTTTTTTCCTCAAAAGAAAATATAAAACACAAAATAAAAAGTTCTGCAAAATTACAGAATTGTACATGTTGTATTATTAAACCACATGCAGTTCAAACTAAATTAATTGGACCAATAATTTGTGATATACAAACAAATAATTTTATTATATCAGCCATTGAACAATTTTATATTGATCCTGTAAATTCTGAGGAATTTTTAGAAGTATATAAAGGTGTTCTTCCTGATTATGCAGTAAGTTCTTTAAAATTGTAAGATTTATTTTTAAAGCATAATTTATCAATAATATTATTAATATTAAAAGGCAATGGTGAGTGAATTACAATCAGGACCTTGTATCACAATGGAAATTATACATAATGATCCTAATACCGATGTTGTAACAGAATTTAGAAAATTTTGCGGACCAATGGATCCTGTAATTTACATAAACATATTATAATTCTCTAATATAAAAAATATAATTAATTTTTTACAACATTTTACTTAGGAAATGGCTAAACAGATACGTCCTAATACATTACGTGCTAAGTATGGTAAAACAAAAATTCAAAATGCTGTTCATTGCTCCGATTTAGCAGAAGATGGATTATTAGAGGTAAACATTCAAAACAATGAATAATCAACATTTTTTAAAATTAATATTTATTAAATTTTTATATTTTAGGTGGAATATTTCTTTCAAATTTTAAATGTGAATTAATTACTTAACATTTTTTATAAAAATAATACATTTTAGTATACAAAATATTAATGAATGTATTTATATTTATATAATAACATTAAAATTAAATTTTATTATTGATTTTGTAGATTTATATTTTAAATTATAAATACATTTTTTAAATAGGAAGTAAAATAAATATTGGTTTAAATATGTCAAAATACTGGTTTATAAATTAAATAAATTACATTTGTTTAACAGATTATATCTGCATGTATTGAATTAAATAAAAAAATGTATTTTATTCTTAGTTCCATAAGATAATATTATATTTAATATATTTTTTATGCATAATCATAATAGTATTCTGAAAACTAATACAAAATATTTCTTATAAATTTATTGGTATCATATCATACATTTCGATAAAATCAATAATCATTAACATTAATAACTAAAGTACATTATTTCAATTAAAAACTGTTGTAGTTAACTTTATAATTTATTTGGTTTAACAGTCTAATTCATCACGTAATATTTTTTAAAATAATGTTATCTATACAATAAAAAATGTATAGAATTCATTATCAAATCTTATTGAAATTAACAAAGAAATCAAACATGTAAGCTATTTTTAATAATGTATATAAAATAAAAAATAAAACATTTGTTTTATAAAAAATAAATAATTTTAGAAATAAAAATATTTAATAAAAATTTTATAGGAAAAACAATCTTTATTTAATACTGAGAAAATTTACAATGAATCGATAAAAATACTATCAAAAAAATTGCAAATATATATAATAGTGTAAAACATATTTATGATAATGAATGTCTGAAGAATATAGACTATCAAAAATGTATAAAGAAATTCTTAGATTTTAAATCAACATCTATTTAAAAAAACAAAATCTGTTACTAAATGTACTAAAGGGGTGCATATTCTTAATATTATATGCAAATACATTAACAAATGTGTGACATTTGTATAGATTCTCTCATCTCCTTTTATTTTTTAGATTTAAATGCAACTGATTTAAACTTAGAATACCTAAAAAAAATTAAATTGAAATGTACGCTTAATGAAGATATCGAAATAGATATTCAAACGTTTCAACAACTACATGTTTGTCAATTTTGTTTTATTAACGTCCTTAATAAGCAAGAAACATTTATCGCTTACAAAATCAATTGTTAGCTCAAAACTCTTAAAAATATAAGATATTTTATTATATATTGTATATAATATTATTAAGTATAATTTTTGTTTTAAAATCCAAAATCGCTGAATACCAACGGATAAATAAGAGTTGAGTACATACATTTGTGTATATATATATATATATATATTTAACAATTGTGAGTTAAAATTACATTAAAAAGTACCATTAAAAAAAATTAACTTTATTAATAAACAAAATAACTGAATGATAAATTTTATAATTTTTAAAATATTCAAATAAAGAAACAGTAAAAAATGTACGTGAAAGTACAAGAATTAATAATTGTACGTACAATTTTATACACATGAAATATACATAGCTATGTTCAGCATTTATGAGTAGATAGATTTTTATATTTATAATACTTTGTTTTAAAATTATGATAAAATTTGCTTTGAAGTTATGTTTACCAACTAAAACAAGTTATATAAAAACAATATAAGTTTTAATCCAGCAATATACATAATCATAGCAACTGAGCTTTATAAATGTATCTTATTTTTATTTCAGGCTCTAATATAATATCATATAGTATTGCTTTCAATAATTTGTTTTTTTTTCAATTATAAACAAATACGTAAGAATTTTATCCAGACCACCACAATAAACTCCTCAGTAAAATCTCTAATAGCTTGCTTAAACACTCACCGATGAATATAACAATAGTTTCCTCTTTGATTTAAACTTGCCTTTTTTCTTTGAGAACAGAAAACTTTGTTAAAATTTATCAGATATTTTTAGAGATATAGATTTTAGTTAGGAAATAATAAGTAACTCTAATGTCATGGGTTTGTTATTAACAAAAATTAACATAAATATATATACATTTAAATGCATATATTTATATGTATGCAAGTACACGTATATGTATATTTTTATGCTAATTTTGTTAACTAAAACCCGAAAAATCAAAGTAATTTATTATTTTACAGAATTTGAAATAAAACCCTTTATTCTGAATAAATTTAGAGAAACTTAATTTCTATTAAATGCAGATATTTGAAAAATAACAGTTATTTTTGTGATGGCGATGTTTCAGCAAGTATAACCCTTGGTTTTATTAGGCCTTTATTAAGATAATAACAATAAATTAATAATAATTATAATAATTGATATAATAAATAAAATACAAAATCAATATACACAATTACCTTATTACAATAATACAAAAGGATCAGACGTGCAAAAAACGTTCACACGTCCTCAAATTCGACCATACTGATGGAACGCTTACATATTGTTTATATAAAATTGTATGTTTTGTCATCAACAAAAGTACATATTTGTATTGAGTATTAGGAAAATGTTCCTATGTGCTTATCAATATGTGTATCAATTTTACATTTCCTCGTTTGATATTACTGTCCTCATTATGTTGTTTAATTTTTTGTTATGACTATGGACAGTAAGTATGTTATGTTTTAATTTATTTATGATTTTTTAGAATAATTTTTCTACATATGGGAAGGAAATTGTATTGTCATATTGTTGACTAGAGAATTATTGTATTTGAGTTTTCTCAGTCTATTATTTATGAATTTATTGGAAAAGTAGACAAGGTTAATCATTGTTATTCAAAATATTCATCACTTTTTTTATATTGTTGCTGTGATAACATTTGTGAGAAAGTAAAATAGCATTGTCTATAAGGTTGTAAACAGTATATTTTTTTTGAATCCTTAACTGTTGTGAATTGAAACAAATAATTCTATTGGAGCAGATCAACTTTTGGTACCTATTGGTGCCAATGCAGTTGTTTTTATTTTAAATGGAAATGTCTAAAAAATTCAATAACTTGGAAATTGCGACTTTATGTGTAAATTGCAGATGAGTACCGTAATTTTTAAAGATGCCCAATCTAATGTCAGCCTTGTATTTTTCATACATAGAATATTGTCATATACCACCGTATAATAGAAGAAGATGGGCCAATTATGGTGTTATATAAGGGTGTTTAAACAGTCCATTTTCAGATTTTCTATTAACATATTTGCAAAAATAGGCGAGATTAATGCATCCATAGGAGTACCAAAAATTTGCTGATGAATGGTACCGTCGAAAGAAGAATACACATTATCAAAAAGGAAATTAATTATTACTATAAATATTTTTAAAAGATAAATAATTAATCAAAATATTTTTTAACAAAATTAACGGGTCTTTATTTAAATGAAGATGGGTTGAAAGATGGTTAAATTAAAAATGTTTTTTAGTTTTATTAAATTAAGTACATCATTTAAAGTATCTTAATATATATTTATCTTTTATCCATTTTCTATAAACCTATATTCATTATTCCTTTTAAATAGGTTTTATAGCATTAAAAAATTTGTATGAATACTCCTGCAACCACTCTGATTGGTAGTGTTACCTATAAGTGCTAGAGAAAGAATATATTTCATCCGGCATGTTTTTTTTTTTTTATGTACTATGGTGCTTGGTATTCTCGTAATCTGTTTTATTACTTTTACCATACCGAAATTCCTGTCAAGTCTTTATTGGACTGGGAAGTCGAATGTGAGCTTTTTAAATTAGCAATCAATAAAATAACACCGCTAGAAATACTGGTTGATAGAGGGCACCGATCACATTGCCGGTCAAGAAATAAACAATGATACCACCTGTAGTTAAAATCAATCCAGTCAAATTACAACTGTTGAGACATTAAGTTGAATAGTACCCAAGATCGTTCGTTAAGTAACTACCCACTGAAGTAATCCCCAGTCATCATTGATTGGGTATAATTTATTTACACAAGTTATTCATCATTGCCTAACATTTCATCTACTTAATTTCCCCGATACTTGTATTAAATGTGTATCAAAGACCAGAAATTAAGAAAATATCAAGCTCCATATTAATCATAAGAAATAAACATGCAGATGGAATATCTTTTTTCTTTTTGATACTTCAGCTTACCGCTAGCGCCTCTGATGGGCTTAGGGCAAAATAATTTTTTGTTTTTAAAGTACTAAAAAACTTATAAAAAAAAAAAAAAAAAAACTATAAATTCAGATACATTAAGTGCGAATTTAGGAAAAGTAATAATTAATAATTTAAATATTGTAATATAGTAAAGCCAAAAATCATATTTAATCATGTATCATTATAATTTACAAAATTATTGAAATATACAAAAACAAATATCATTATAGTATTCTAATAATAGACATCAATATATTATTATGATAATAAAAATCAATATAATATTATGATGAAGAATATTTTTTAAATATATATTCAGTCTAATAACATTTAAAATCAAGTTCAATGAAATTTAAGATGTTTTTTTTTATTCCTTATTTAATATATCTAGATGTATAGTTATTTTTAATAGGTTTTATAGCACTTTATGTTGTATTTTGCCTTGGAGCTATCAAAGACGCTCTTTTTTATTCTCATATTTAATTTTATATAATTTTCAAATAACTTGATAAAGAAATAAAAAATATTTAAAAATTTAATATTAATTTATAGGTGTAATCATAATCACTGAACACTTCGCTTATAATATTTTTTATTTTTTTTAATAACTTCATTCGCGATATATTTTGAACACAATCATAAATTAATTTCAATTTTCTTAAAAGAATTTTTACAGTGTTCCATTTTTTTGAGTGATGGTAATATAAACACATATACTGGATTACCAGGTTCAGTTCACAAAAGGAATATACAAAGCGATTATCAATATTGTATTAAAGTTAAAGTATTGAAATTAAAGGGAATTCATTTATTATGATATGGATACTCAAGACAAAGTAGATAAGTTTATTGTCAATTTTTTTTATATTAGAGTTGAACTCCTTTCATGTATATTCTATAAAAAAACTATATGAATTGCAATATATTGTTTAAAGTAGAACATATATAAATTAGAATATATTTTACGAAGTACAATGTATTTTTATGCTATTTGTGTGAACTGTGGCGTATTAGATACATTATATTTAAAAATCAAGAAAGTTTGAAAGAATAAATATATTATAAAATTTAAATACATTTAAAAATTAAAATACATACTTTATTTTTAAAAATTTTTAAATTTGCAGATCTCTTTCAACTTTTTTCTACTAAGAACCTAGACCTTACTAATACCTAAACCAAATAAGAGCAAATTCCGTAAACGGACATGCTAAAAAGATTTAATAAAAAAAAAAAAAGGAATGAATTGGTTATAAACAAATATTATTTCGAACATTTTCAAATATTCTAGAAAGCATCATTTAGAATTTGCATAAATAACACATATTATGACCATATATGTTTGTGTGTACGTATACCGACTTGTCAACTAGCTTTTCCCCCCCCCCCAATATCCTGTATTTTATACTAAAAAAAAAAAAAAAAATAAAAAAATTTGTTAAAAAATAAGAAATATTTATTTGAATGAAACCTATTTCGATTATTATATGTAAAGATAAAGATAATATAGGTAATTAATATTATATAATATATTTAATTATTCTACGTGGGGCTTATTTAATATTTAAATGTAAATATTTATATTTCGACGAATTAAATGTAAAACTTATCTATAATTAAAAATTTTACTTTCTTAATCTTAAGATAATTAAGCGAATCAAGAGATCAACGTCAGTTATATGATATTTTTATGTAAAAATTATTACTTTTTCTAGTTACTTTAATGAAATGACGATTGACAAGATAAGGCATAAAGAATGACATTAAAGTGTATATATTTAGATTCGTAATCTGAAGTGTTACTTTTAAATAGAGCCAAATAAATTTATATCTATTTCATTTGAAGTAATATGCACACATTTGCGACAATTTACTTAAAAAATTTGTAATTTATTGCTTATTTTATTAAAAGTATCAATCATATGGGTTTCTGTAATATATTAAAATGCAAATATTTAATATATTTTTTTATTTTGTCATCAATAAATTATTTTTTTTTTTTTTTGTATTTTTGACTCAAGTTATCAAATATAAAGATGATGCAACTGGTAAAGAAATGCTTCCATTTTCTATGTAATAAAACAGGACAGATCTAAACGTAATTCTATTATTATAGAAGCAAGTTTGCCAAACCTTTTTTAATGTATGTATTTCAACTTAGCAACACTGCAATAAGCAAATGTGCATGAATGCATACAAAAACTACGAAACAAGTCAGGGAAAAATGGACGTATTTTAGACTACATTTGAAAAAAAGTGTTCTTTCTCTTTCTGCAATTATACTATTTTTACTTTTGTAAATTAATTGTTATTATAAAGAAAATTTGTATTTAATAAAGAGCTTGGTTATAAGAAGTTATGAACGGGACTTGATATAAAACTAACTGTTCGATTTAAAAAAAATATATAATTGTCTATACAGTCGTTGTCGTTGTCGTCGTCGTCGTCGTCGTCGTCGTCGTCGTCGTCGTCGTCGTCGTCGTCGTCTTCGTCGTCGTCTTCGTCGTCGTCTTCGTCGTCGTCTTCGTCGTCGTCGCCGTCGTCGTCATCGTCGTCGTCGTCGTCGTCGTCGCCATCGTCATTGTTGTCACCCCCTTCTCTCGCGACTGTCGTTCTCTTCACCGGTTCCGCCGATTCTATCTGCTGCTAGTTGCTGAATGGGAGGTACGAAAAAACACGTTAGTGATCAAATTCCTCGCGAAGAGGAGCGAGAAATATATTTACTTCAAGTATGTTAAATATTTTCATTTTTCCGAAACAAATATCTTTTATATTTCACATTATTTTATGACTAACATCTGTGTATTCCATTTTTTTTTATATAAAAATCAGGTAGTTTTTAAGGTTAAAATTTCGTGTGTAACTGAAATTATCATAAAAATATTGTAAGTAAAAAATCTACCGGTCTATTTTGAAAAATTATATAGTTACTTAAAAATAATGAAATACTCATATATAATTTTAGTTTTACATTTAATAAAAGTAGCAATAAAATGAAGATAAGAACGTTTTTCGTGTTTTTTAAAACGGTTCTTTGCTTTCATCATTTGATTAACCACAATTATTTATTCCTTTTTTAATGATTCTCTGAGAATATCAATTTATTTACGAAACTTATGATTGACTTTGTTGCATTGTTGAATATCTAATATTTTATTTTTAAAATAAATATATTTTTGGTTATCATTATATTCATTCAAATTTGTAACTTAGTAATAAATTTAATTTTATATTTTGTGTAGAAATGTTTATATTTCAAATATAGAAAAATCTCAATATTAAAAAAATAAAAATATTACTAACTTTTTAATGGAATAATATATAAATATTTTAAATCATAATGGACGTCTCATTTCCAAAATTTACTAAAATTGTAAATTTTACTTCATTATTTGATACTTATACAGTATAACTATTTTGTTCATTAAAATTTTTACTTTTTATTTGTATTTTAAATATATTTTATTGATTCAATCAACTTTCATATTTTATGAAGTATATATGATTGCTGACTTTATAACTAAATTATTGCGGTTAAAATTAAGTTTAAGTAAATAAAATGATTAATTTTTAAGTTAAATAGAGGAAATAACAATAACAATTTTTATAATTTTTTTTATTATAAGATAATGCGTCCAATGCAACATATTTCAATGGCTCCCACACATCAACCTTTGCAACATCGCACCCATCATCAATTATTATCTTTAACACCGCATCAACAACAACATGTGCATCACATGCAGCATCCTGTTATGACAAGTCCACGAATTATGATGGGTATGAATTCACCAAATCCTAATGGTAAGTCAAAGCTTAATGTATTAATTATTTTATTATTCTTATTAAATTTTATTGGCTTCATATTAAAAAATTTGAAACATAAATTTTCTGAATGCATGAGTTTTCTGCTTTAAAAATTTAGTAGTTATAATTCATTTTATGCATTTAATTTTATACATTGCTTTATTATTTATTTGCAGTAAATTTAATATCTGAAACAAAGCAAAAAAAAAGTTAAAGTGTCTTATTAAATATAAAAAAAATAACCAACATAAATTATTCTTTTTTTTTACTTTAAAAAAAAGTCTTACTTTTTTAAAAAACAAAAAATGAGATTTAAAAGTTTATTATAATAGTATAATATACAATAGTATAATATGGAATGAAAGTAATTGTATAAAATATTAAATTTATTTAAATATTAAAATTAAACTTTTTTTTTTTTTACAATTTCTATTAATAAAAATTGAAATGAATTTAATGACGTGAATAGTTATATTTATATATGTATACTAATCAAAAACAAAATATATTACTATAATAAATTCCATCAAATTTAAAAAATATTTATAAATTGTAGTTTAAAAAATATAATCTTTAGTATTTGCAATTTAATGTTTCACTTACAAATTATGTTAAATTAATATAAGATATTAATTGATAATAAAATTGGATTATTAAAAATTTAATTTTTTTTACATTGTACACAATTTATTCTTAAATACTAAAATATTATAAATTTTAAGAGGTTAGAAAATGGTAAAATTTTGTTATAATTAAACTTATTTATACATTTAAAAAAATATGTTTAAAAAATAAATTGGAAAATAATTTTAAAACATGTTAAAAGAAATGAAAATAAAGCACTATTCAAAATTTTTTTTGATGATATAAGAATTAATTTAGACAATATGAACTGAAAAGAGATCTGGAGATATATTTATATTATAAACTTAATTAAACAGTTAATTAATTCGTAAGATTATAGAGGAATAATTTAAGAAAAAAAAGTAGTAGTTGAAGACATAGAAAAAATGAAAAAAAAAATTTGAAAAAGAAGTTATACAATTTTAGAAAAATAATAAATTTTTTTATTAATTTTAGTAAGAAAAATTTAAGAGAGTAGATGGTTTTTGAAAAGAAGAAAATAAAGTCAAAAAAAATCAACAATTATAGGAATGTATGAACAATTTATATAACTTAGGGTTAAAAAAAAAAAATAATAATTTGAGATAAATGATATAAAAGATGAAACATGTATTCAAATGAGAAAAAAGTTCATGAAAGAATCGATGATCTTAGTTGAACTTAGAGTAGAAAAATAAATAAAGCAAAAAGGTTGATAAAAATTTAGAAACACGAAAGAAAAAAATCTGTAGAACAATTACAGAATTAACTGTAGTAAGAAATTTGATGAATAGGTGTATAATTAAACAAAAAAAAATAAGAAAAATATATTCTATATTAAATGATTACTATCAAATTAAAATAAAATATTAATTAATAAAGTATCACTGAGTGTACAAATATACAATACATAATAAAATTTTAAAAAATTTATTGTTACAAAGTAAATTAAATTTATAATTAAACATTCTATAAAATATTCTAATATTAATTGTAAATGATAAAATTAGTTTTTTTATTTTGTTTTTAACTAAGTAAATCATAGAAATACTGTAATGTAATATTTATTTTACAAAAATAAAGAAATATAATTAGTTTTATGATTAAATTTAAATGCATTGATTTTTTAAATGTTATTTTTAGTAAAGTTTTCTCTATAGTTAATTGGGTGATGGTGTCTGTTTAATTAGTAAAATTATTTCTTGCACGATTCTTTTTTACATATATTATTTTCATTTTATTTAACACAAATATCCCGAACTATTTTTAGTTTGAATAAATGTTATATACATTTTAATATGAATTTTTTTTCTACTATATTGGTAAACTTCATGAGTACAATATGAGCACATAAAAGTTATTTTTAATCCTCAAAACATGTATTAATAATAATAATTATTAAGTAATAAAATAATCTACTAATTTAATACGTGTACTTAGATATAAATAAGGAATTGTGATTATGCAAGAATAAATCTTTTAATATCCATTTATTCACATTTGACAATTATATTTAGCTTTAAATACACATTGTAATTATTATATTCTATTTAATTGTTCTAAATATGTTATGATATATTCGTTTATTCTATACAATTTTTTATTTAAGTAAAATTATAAAAAAAAGTTTATATTTTTTTATTAAAATAAACAAATTTTATTGAAATGATGTTTAAAAAATTATTTTTAAAAGACCTCAATTTTAATTGCCAACAGGACAAATTGTATAGTTAAAAAATAGTATTCATCATTGTTTTATTTATTTTTTGTTAGTGCATCGCTACATTTTACTGCTAATACTGGTATGTGCTCTACCCTGTGCAGATGCTAAAAAAATACATCGTTCAGCATTAGTATATACTCTTGAAAACTTGGAACTTTTATTTGGACCAAGTGGGTGAATTGAAGGTCTGTTTCTATTTCGAGGATTATTAAACAATAATGATGACATGTTGTCTTATCAATGAGATAGTTCTACCCAAATTGTTTAGCATGGAATTTTATTCTTCGAATTGAAATTCTATATTAGTTAGCATTATCATTCATTTTTTACTTTTTTTAGAAACCAAATATAAAAGCTTATCTTTTCAATTTTGTAAATTTATATAAACTTTTATCTATTGTGTGGTACTTTATTTTAGAAAATCATTTTTACCTTTTATATTCATTTTTTAGTTTAAATCTTATGTTTTTGTATTTCATATAAATATACTTTTTTAATTTGAGTTCTTAAAATATCATTTTAAATATTGACATTTGTTATTTATAGTAAATTTTTATTGTATTGTTTTTGAATTTGATTTAAGAAAAAAAGTTTGATTAATTGGTTTTTTTTTGCTGTGGTTCGGAGAATAGTCATTTACTAACAACTAGTCGAGGCTCTGCTTGTAACATGCCTACTCTTTCATTGATTATTTTTAATTTTGTTATTCTTTTTAATTATAAAACGAATTTAATTCAATTAGATATTAGTGTTTATAATTTTAAACGGAATGATATATTTTACTCATACAGTTAAAAAAATCTAGTTGCTTAATTTGTATTGATATTTACAGGTACGTTAGCATTAGTGAATGTTCGCTCAAAGGATCAGCCAAATGCTATTCCAATGGCACGCTCAAATCATCCTTCAATTCAACAACAACAATCTATTCAGAAAAATATGGAGCAAAAAAAAAATTTTACTGATGATACGGGTAATTGTATGTCTTTAAAAAATTGTAAAATTAAATTATAATTAAAAAAAAAAAAAAAATCCAATTCAACACCTTGTTAAACATGTAGGGAAGTAATATAAAAATGTTCTTAGTCTGTTTCTTTAATTAAATTTACATGTTTTAATACATTATTAATTTCATTAATAATTTAGAAATTTAAGTTTTTACAAAAAGTTTGAAATGTTATTATTTTCTAAAGGTAAATTTATCCTATATTGTTGAAAATATTAAAATTTTTTAATTTTTATACACTTATTAAAGAATATAAAAAAAAGTTTTTTTATATCTTTTATCCAGTCTTCTAGGGGTTTGTTTCCTATGAATGTCTTCGATTGTCTGAGCCTCTTAGTTTTCTTCTACAACTTAGCAGACTCCGTCATTAGTTAGCTGTAGAAAGCATTCTCAATCTCTGTTTGAGGCGTGGGTTTTTCTAATTTTATGGTTTGAATTCCTCTCATCGTTTCTCTCTTTGCTAACTTATTTACTTTCTCATTTCCAAGATGACCCTTGTGTGCCGGTATCCATATCAGGATGCATTTCTGCACCTATCTGGAGTGAATCTCATTATATTTTACACCCATTAATGCTGCTTGGCTGTCTAAGCAGATGGCAACAGGTGTTCTTACCGCGAGTCTACTCAGCAGCTACGATGCGCTCTCAGAAATTGCTTCAATCTCTATGTGAAATATTATAGAATGGTAGCTCAGGGAACAAACAATCTCATTCGAGGTGCCCCACTACCAGACTCCAGATTCCATTCCATGTTCATTTTTAGAGCCATCCGTGAATAAATTACTTTTGTCATATTTCTTATCAAATTTTAACATTCTTTTAAGAACATCTCTTTCTTTTTTTATCAGTTTTAATTCCTTTGACACCGTAGTCTCATTCTTAATTTTTCTGGATTGCTAGTCTATAATCTCGGTTTTTTTACGAACTTTTCATTTTTTCTGGATATTATTTTTATTTATTTTTTCTAGTCTACCTACGGTTTTTTAAATATTCTAGAATTTTTTTTTATTTTTTAAATAGGTTTTGATTTTGAAACTAGTGTTGCTAACCTGAGCTCAAACCAGAATTTTTATTAATCATTTCCTCTGAATATATTATACATAATATAACCATTTTCAATATATTCTAACGTTAAGTTTTTAAGAATTATAAGAACTTTTTATTTTATTCACAAGTACATAAACAGTAGTACTTCAATTAAATAAATACTACAATAACAATCGTGTAAAACGAAAGAAAAACAAAATTTAATTTTTTAAATAACTTTTCTTTCTATTCTATCTTATTTCGAAAGTTGTAGCGTGTTTAAAATAATAACAAAAGACAAACCATAAGGAATACTTTCTTTGTAAGTCTAAAAACATTGAACTGTAGAACACACAATTAATTAATGATATTTTCAAAATTTATTTCTGTAATCTCAGGTAGAGTAGTATCTTATAAAGTATCATTTATTCAATAATTTTATATTATAAATAATTCTATCAGAATTAATGAAGAGTAAAAAGTTTACTTTAAATATTAAAAAAAAAAAAAAAAAAAAAAAAAAAAAAATTGAATTTATATATTCAAAAATTGATTATATAGTTATTTTATTATAGGTCATTAAAAAACATATAAGCACCTGCATTGTAATAATATACATATAAAATCATTTTTGCCAAATAAAGAGCAAAATTGATTTTTTATGACTAATTAATTTTAAATATATTTTACTAGTATTTATATAGTTCAAAATGAGTAATCATATACAATTATTTTATCTGAATTATTTAATTAATAACAGATTTTCGTTTCATTTTTCTTCAAACAATGTGCTTATTTCAATTGAGCTTTGCTATATAAATGATAAAATTTGTAAATACAAATTTTAATTTAACATTTTTATCTAATGTTAATTGAATGATTTAAAAGTATATGATTTATAAAATAATAAATAAAACAAAAATAAAAATAGTGTATCAAATGAAGGCAGCTTTTAATAAAAAATAATTTAGGTGAGTTAAAGGATGAAAACTTGGGAAATCAACAAGGCCAATCCAATGTTTCAAATGCAAACTTGGTAAATACTCGTGAAAAGACACCGATGTGTCTAGTGAATGAGCTCGCTAGGTTCAACAAAATCCAACACCAGTACAGATTGACCAACGAACAGGGACCAGCGCATAAAAAACGCTTCACCGTGACATTAATGCTTGGCGAAGAGGAATATATTGCCGATGGACCGAGTATTAAAAAGGCCCAACACAGCGCAGCAAGTCGTGCCCTCACAAAGACGTGGTATAGAAAACCACCACCTAAACCTGCAAGAGCCATTAGAATATCGGGAAAATGCCCAATCGGCTCCGGTAAGTTGCAAGCATAAATACAAAATACCTACATCCTTAAGGAAAAAAATACATTTTTAAATACGTATGCAAATATATTTTTCAAAGTTTTTTTTATATTATTTTATCATGTATCATAAGAAGATGTAAGTTTTGGGCAGATTTTTCGTCGAATCTAACTTAGATGAAATAAAAACAAAGGTTTTTAAATTTCGTCTTATGATAAATAAATAATGTCGATGAATAAAAAAGTAAATTTTTTTTTGTAGGCTTTTATACACCGAGTTGTACACCGATATAATTTATATTCTTATAAACGGCTTAACTATTGCATTTAAAAACTTTTTTTAATTTAATGTCTGGAGTAATACAAGTTCTTTTTTAAATTATGATTTTTTATTAACTTAGTCATTAGTCACGTGAGATAATCATTCATGTAAAGCAGAAGTGAGTCAGCAAGGTACAAGAATTTCCAAGGCATAATATTCCAATCATTTTAGCTGAAAAACAAAAATTTAATGAAGTATGGTCAAAAATCATTTTTCTCGGTGTATTTCATATTTTTATGAAAATCATTAAATAATAACATTTGTAATGAATATAAAAAGTTAGACAAGCAAACAAAAAAACTGCTATTTACACAAAAAATTACAATGCAAAAAGAAAATTTAATATATGTTATATTTTCTTACGTTTTTCAATGTAATTCTATAATTATGCATTTTACATATTTTACATTTGTTTTCCAGTAAAAATAAAAAAAACTGTTTAATTAAGTTTTATATTTCATAGAGTAAAATGTATACGATTATAAATAGACATTTGTAGCATTTGTATGTAATGATATTTTTAAATTAAATTAAGAGTGTTGATAAAAAATTTATCAAACAAAAAATATTTATATAAATTATACTATATACTGTAATGGTAGAACCAACTCTCTCGAAACATAAATAATCTTAATATAAATATTGGTAATTTAGGAGGACATTTACCCCCGACAGTAGAACTAAATGCTTTAGCCATGAAGAGAGGAGAACCAACAATTTATACATTCAGACATGCACCTCCAGCAACAACTCCGGCACCTCAACAGTTCATTACACATGGATTTGGTACATTTCCACGAATGTTTAATCCACGATATCCATCTTATAATCGTGGTTTTCATCCAGAACCTCAAGGAATTTATCTCGTTACATTAAAAGTAAAATACAATTATTTATAAAATTAAAAATTTTAAATATTAGTTAAAATGATTTTAAAAAAAATTTATATAATTTAACGAGTAATCTAAGTTTTAATATTATTTCACATTCAAATATTATCAACAATAAATATTTATTTTACTTAGAATGATTATCTTAATGATATTCTAAATACTTAAATGTAAATACATAAGTTCTCTATAATTTTAATGAATATTATTAAATATATGTTTTAGAATTTTTAACTGTAATCCTATTATCATTACATGGATTCATAATTTTATAGTTTTTTAATTTTTAATTTAATTTTTTTTTTATTCTGTAATAAATTGAAAATTATTAATATGATTGAAAAATTATTGTTTTAATTCGTTATTAAGAAGCTTACCTAATCTAAATACACGTAAAATACAGTCAATTTTTTATTTTGAATACCCTACATCTACTTTTTCAAATTACTAAACTACATAAGTACTTTAAATATTTGATGAAATAAAAATTATGACAATTTATATATATGACAAAAATTAAAATTTGTATATAGGTAGGTGAAAGAGAATTCATAGGTCGCGGTACATCAGGTCAGGCAGCGCGACATGATGCAGCCAGTCGTGCACTTGAGCAATTGCGACTGCTACCCTTACCAGAAGAAATCTCAAATTCAACTATATCAGTAGGGGAATGTGCGGGTAATGATACTAGTCTTGCTGGTATCGAAGACCCTAACGCAGAGTTAAAAAGCTCTGTATCTTTAGTTCATGAAACTGCTCTGAAACGTGGCCTTTCTGTCAGTTTTGATGTTGTATCTGAAACTGGAAAACCACATATTAGAACTTTCATGACTAGATGCACTGTTGGGGATAAAGTTACTCTGGGCGAAGGTTCTTCGAAAAAGGTATTTCTCATTACTATGATTAAAAAGTAAATTCAAATATATTGCATTCATAATGCATTAAATTCTATTTTATTTTACGAAGAAATATTTCATATAGCAAACACAATTTTTAAGGCTTGTTTTTTATTAGTTATGTAAAGGCAATTAAGTTCTTTCAAAGAAGCCTATGAATATATTATGTCGTTCGTCAATAGTATAGACACCTTATAATTTAAAAAGTGATTATATTTAAAGAAAAAGGAATAAACAATTGACACAATACATTGTCTTCAATTTGTACTTCCTTTACTGACTTGATTTGAACTTTAACTATACAAGTTGACTGTCACACACCTTCTGTTCTCACTCAAACATTGTATCATCCTCATCGCTCATTCTTATTGCAAAAAAGACACACCAGTAGGGGAGGTGGAGGGAATTGCTTACCTGAAGCACTACGTACTATATTTACAGATACAATTTGAATTTATGCATGTGCCTCTTTATTATTTGTACTAGTGGTTTTCCTCGTAATTTTACCTCAAAATTTTCTGATGAATTATGCGTTAATTTCAACTCTTTTCAATATACATTATACTCCAACCTCCCCCGAACTCATTGACATATACGTACATTCAAACAACGATAGAATTAAAATTTTCAAAAATATAAAATATGTTATTAGTAGTATTAAAATCTTAATTAAAATGCAAAGGCACATTACATTATTAATTACACTACAGGTGTCCAAGAAACGTGCTGCCGAACTTATGCTGGAAGAATTAAAGCGATTACCTCCCCTTGTTGCGAACAACCGAATTCTACGTTTGAAACGTAAAGCTCCAGCGACCAGAAAAAAGTCACGAAATCTGATTAAAGTATATCAAGAGCCTCGAACGGAATCCGACAACTCTGAAGAGGTTAACCCTATATCTCGTCTTGTCCAAATTCAACAAGCTAAACGGGAACGTGAACCCGTATATAATATTGTAGAAGAAAAAGGTGCACCCCGAAGACGTGAATTTATTATGGAGGTGTCAGTTGGACAGTATTCGGCTCAAGGAATGGGTCCAAATAAAAAGTTGGGTAAGATAAAAATAATTTATCTTTCTATTAATTAGTTTTTTTTTAATTTTTTATTAATGATTATATTATATTATCTATTTTTGTAAATATTTCTGATATTATATATCTACATTGTATAGGTCAAAATTTTCCTTTTATTTCTCATTTATTTAATTTTATTTAAACCATTCATTGTGAAATAAACGCATATAAATCATACCATATATTGATCATAGGTAATTTGATAAATTTTTATTCCCTTAATTTCTATAAATTTTTAGTTTAAAAGATTTTTAAAAACAAAATTACTATTGTTTAAGGAAATAATATTCAGAAGTTAAAATATTTTTAATAAATAGAAAAAGAAACTCAACGAATTTTACACAACAATGTAATACAATCTTTTAAAAACTTTTGTAATTTTTTAGTAATTCCATTTTTTTAAATAGTTCTTTAATAACTAATAATCAAAGCTTAAATTTAATGGCTTTGCTCAAGGTTTACATTTAAAATAAAATTAATAAAAAATGAATTAATAAAAGATTAAGTTATAACTTGATCGTTAGAAATTACGCGTTTAAATACCAAAAAAGCATCAATAATCTAAAGTGATAAGTAAAAAGTCATAGGACTAACCAGTATCTTATTAACTAGATACATTTTTGTTTATTCTAAAATAATTATTTATCTAGAATTTACTAAATAATTATCGTGCTGGTACGTCCTTATTCCTCATCAGTGCACTTTCAGGCAATACTTGTTACAAATCTGTAAAAAAATTATATTTCTCGAGTAACATAATAATGTCATCATAATAATCTGATTAAATGATAGTTGATCATTAACTGTATTTTTCAATAGAAAATACATTGAACTTTCTCTTTTTTTTATTATAGTATAAACAACTTATTAATCTAATTCTTATGATATGCTTTTTCCAAAGCTTATATTTGCATATTCATTTTCAGTCAGTGTGTTTTTCAGGTCTAAAGAAAAATTAAGCTACTTGTAAAAATTGCTCGAATATGTATTATATATTAAGACATCACAATAAAAAAAAAAATATTCAAGCAAAAAAATATTAATCAAAAAGACGACACACGATATTTAAATACCTAACATAAACAAGCTATCTGTAACTTGACTATTCATTGAAGTGCTTCAACAAAACTTAAGAAAAATTTAATATTAAATCAATATAATTTAAATATATTTTTACAATCGTAGTTTTTTATTTGTAGAAAATTATTTTCACTTTTTTTTTATTGTTTTAATAAAACAGTCATATATACGGAAATTTTTTGGAATTAATTTTAGGATTTGGAAAATCGCTTGTAATTGAATATATACAATGAAGTATTAAAAAAATGTATAAATTTATTTATTAAAATAAAAATATATAAGCACCTACTTGTAAATTTTAGTATAGATGAGAAGATAACGAATGAACAAGTTTGACAAAGCAGATAATTAACTGGTGAAAAAAAACACCTAGTCGAAGGTTTAAAAGACTAGATGATTACCTTGAGTAAAAATATCTAAATGATCGAATAATATGAAATATACGTTTGAAATTTTTGCAAAAAAAAAACTTTTATAGTACTTTATTTTGATAAGCAAACATGCCTTTCGAGAATACGGAAGATATTCTATATTTACTTGTGCTCGAGTATTTTCCTGATATGCATGTATCAATTTCTGATTGCAAATATCAAGTGGCTAATCATTATATTGAATTAAACCTATTAATTAATTAACACTGATTATTTGAAATTGATGACGAAGATAATAATGTCATTAATGGCCGTATCTTCGATGGGTTAATAATATTGTAGTCATTAGATTGTTTATTTTTTTTAAAACTTTTATCACACCTAAGTAATAAAAAATGTGCGTTTGTAACATATTTCAATAATATTTCTTAGTATCAGTGTAACTTTAATAACTTGAGATCATTAGCCTTACTCTAATTACTGCTTCATTACAATGTAATCATTTTATATATTCTTTTATGATCGATCGTGTTTTATGTGTATAAATTTTCATTAATTTCAATTTCTTCAAGCGGCTTTCAGTGTCTATTTTTTCGATAAGTTTTTCGATAACTGGAGATGTTATGAAGTTAAGTGTTAAAAAAATTAAATTCTTGTTAAAATATATATTGATTAATAGTTTAAAAACAAAATATATAAATTTGAAAAACTTAGAAATGCTAATGTAAGATATTTTAAACATTAAATAAAATTATTCAATATAAAATTAATCTTCTTTTTTTTTATTTTAATTATTTATGTCCATTTAAGGTGTAAAAAAGTAATATTTTTAATTTATTCTTATAATGTTCATTCATTTTATTTTTTGAATTAGCAAAAAGAGCTGCAGCTGAAGCACTACTTATGACTTTAGGATATAGCAAACCACAACCACAACCTTCAAAATCAGCCATAAAAACTAGTTCTAATGTCGGTATAGGAAGTAGTGGAGTTGAAAATAAAGATAATATTAATGAAACTAAACGTAAGGTTACTTTTGTAGAAGTTGATACAACAAATAACGATACAACACACAGTTATCCACAAGGAGGTATAGTTATCTTTTTATTTTCTTTTAATATAAATTAAATCAATTGTTAAAATCTTTAAATATATTATACATTTTTATTTAGGAGCTATTGGACGTCAATTAGTTCCTGGACTTCTTCTAGTAGATAACGGATCAGATTCAAAAATTATTAGTGGACCTAGCGTTCAAGTTGTTGCCGAAGAATTACGTGGGCAACAACAGCCGAATTCGACTGTTGTATCACCAAAAGATAAACTCAAATATCTCGCTCAACTACTCAATTTTGAAGTACAATTTAGTGATTTTCCAAAGGTATTATTTATTCACATCAATAAATTTAACTTATACATATGCTATTACTAGTATTAAATTATAAAATATATTGAATTTTACAAAATAACACAATGATATATTCAGAAATGATCCTTATTTTGGTAAATGTAAATTGATAAACGCTGTTATTAATACGCCAAATTTTGACGAATTAATGTATATTATATAATAAGCTTTGGCTCTGCAACAATTACTATGTTGTAATTTATATAAAGTTATATTATACTTAAGGATTTGCAAATAAATTAGTACCTATTCAACAAAACATTGGTGTATTAATAAATAACATTTTTTCTTATGTTACATATCGCTAACAAAGTATAAGTTTCATCATAAAATCGATTAAAATGGGGTGATTATTTCTATAATAATATTAGATATATCCAAAAAATTTATTGACATTAGTTTATGCAAAATTTCAATATGTTTTTATTTTAACTAAAATATTTAAATTGTGGATTTTATAAAATGTATTATTTTATTTCTTAGGGTACATATAAAGAATTCTTGTCACTTGTCTCACTGAGCACTGATCCACCACAAGTTTGTCATGGCCACGGACCTACTAAAAGTGCTAGTCGTGATCAAGCTGCACTTACTGCTTTGCGTACTCTTAGTAAATTAGGTCTCGATAGTGTCACTAAATCTAATAGTAAAAAAGATAAATCAAATTCTACCTCTAATAGTGATGGAACTGGTGTACAAAATTACAATCAACAGCCTAAGAACAACATTATCAATGGTGTAATAGACAAGTGAAAAGAAAAAAAAATATTTTCATTTAAATTCTTTGCTAGAGTTTTCCTTTTTTTATTGTTTTACTTTAATGGTGTTTCGTGATGAACAGTATAAATCGATGGTATTTTATTAACCCTGTGTGAGTGTAGAGTTACAATGAAAAAAGTTAATACTGTGAGTAAATATTTTTTTAATGAATCAAATGCTTGTCTAATGGCTTTGAAGGGAAGATCAAACTAAGTAATTTAAATGTTACTTATATTTAAAATATAAGTTCAAATTTCAAATTTAATGGAATGCTTGTGTGTAAAATATTTCTTTAATCTTTTTTCAAACTACTTAATTGAAAGAATGATTCTTTTAAATTTATTAGTAGATTCTTCTCTGATGTAAGTTTATAAAAAAAAACTTGTTTTTAAATATTATTGTTATTTTTTAAAAAAATTTTTGTTTTTATTAAAACAAAAAAAAACAAAAAACTATCAAAAAGGATCTACAAATAAATTTAAATGTATTAACATAATAAAAAAACTCAAAAGCTGATAGAAAACAATATTCTCAAAATTATATTGCTTTTTACATTTCATTCATTAATCATTGTGATTTGAAAATTGGTTTTGCTATAGTTACTATTATATTTATATTAGGACAAGATCCTCTAATTACAGTTCTATCAAAATGTTACCAATGTATTTACAAAATTTTTGTGTTTATTATTTTCATGATTTTTTACATTTTTATAAGAATAAATGTATACAAAAAAATTTTATTCAGCGCGGGCGTATGTATACTGCTTACGTGTATATATTAAATTTCTATTTTATTTTAATTCAAGCACATTTCATGATAGTTTACCAAATATATTTTTTCAATTTTTACTTAAAAATATGTATTAAATATTTCTTTTATATTAATTTAATTGCATGTGATATCATTTCATTAGATTATAATTTTAGGTATACAATTTCATTTACTTATTTAGTTGATCTTACCTTTATTATTTTCAATAAATATAAGGAAAATTATAATTAATTAAATATTTACCTTAATTTATAATAAAAAAATTTAAAATACAAAAAGATATTTAACATTTCTACAAAGTTTGCAAATACAAGTTTAAAAACTTAAAGACATTAAAAAAATATGTAATCAAAAGAAAAATTTCGATATTGATAAAAACGTGATAAATTCATATTTATTTATTATTATTTATTTAATTTAAGAAAATTTAATTAACAATTCTCAGTTTATAAAATACTTGGTAAGTCTCGTCAAATGAACTAATTTAGTGCGAAATATCTATTTCTAATGTTACCCAATTTTGAAGATTAATAACAAAATTTAGCTTCAAATATCTAACTACTGTCGATCAGTGAACTTAGCTATTTGATTCCTTATTTTATTTGTTTTATTATTAAAAATAAAATAATGTTTATTCAGCATGTCATATCAGTAAATTTCTTTTCAATTATTTTAAATTTTGTTAAAATGTTCGCTTTGATAAGTAATTTAATTTTAATAAATTAATTTAGCTTAGCCATAAGAAACAAATAAGTTTATGTGTATTTTTTTGTTAAAAGAAGTTGTAACAAAGATATTGAACATGTAATTGACTAAACTTTGAAATTAATCTTCTTTCCAATAAGTGATTAGTTTTTTTTTTAAAAATCATGATTGCACTGCGTACTTTTTTATATTAGATTGAGAAAAAAGAACAAATCGTAAAAAAATAAAATGCGCTTATATGTTGATTTTATGAAAATCAATTAATACCTTAATCTCATTATTGTGAATGTAATCCAATTTAATTTAATTGCGTTAAAACTTAAGATTTGTAATATATTTTTATATTCTCTTGAATTTTTATTTTCAATTTTATTGTATAGAAAAAAATACGAAGTAAAAAAAAATTGAAGGATAAAAAAAGAAAAATATATTTTTAAAAAGTAAAAAATGATAAATAACAATTTGATGTATGTTTTTTTTATCCTAATTTATTTTTGCTTGAAGTTTTGAGGCATCTTCGAATTAGATTCATTTTAATGTCACCTAAGGTATTAGAAAAAGTTAAATAAATGAAAACGAATGGTAAAACAACTTACACAAAATTTTGTAAAATTACTTAAGTTGAATTATTTTAGTTAATTATTGTAGTTGATATATTAATTAAACAAAAATAATTTGTGTTATAAAAATAATAATACATAATTTATGTTTGATATATTGACATTTATTTCCATTATAATAAGTTTTTATGTGACTCTGTAGCATTTATATTAGAACATTGTAAAAAAAATTCGAATTGACAACATGTAGAATTATTACTCAAAGGTAAATGAAAATGAGAAAAAAAAATCTCATAAATGTGTAAAATAAAGATTGTAGGGAAATTCGATTGTCGGTACATTTGCTTTAATCAATTTTTTGTGTACGTATTCAAATTTTTACAAACTAATTAATAAAACGTTATTCATTATCGGTTAAGTAATATTATGTAAAATTTTTTTTATAAAATAATTAATTTATCAAATTTTTAAATAATAATTACTATTATTTTTTTTTTTAAACCTAATTCAACTAATTTGTCTAAAAATATTTTAATAATTTTTTAATTGTTTTTTAATATACTTTGTTTTAATTATTTATAAATTTTTGGAGAAAAAAATTAACATAGTTATTTCAATAATTAAATTAAAATATAGATTTAATGAATTAAAAATTGTTATATCGATTAATGTTATTTAGAAAAATATAATTAATTTTGGATCTAGCATAAAATTGTTTTAAAAAAAAAAGAAACGTGCCAATTTTTAAACGCTTCACTATTTTGAGCTTAAATACAGTCTTAGAAAATAGAATGCCAAATGCATTTAAAAAATATAATATCATTATATATGAATACTATATCATTATAATATTATGTTATAAATATTCGTAAAATACAGACATAACTTTTAGTATTTTATTAGTATTTACATAGAATGAGAGAAATATGGATCAGCTATATCGATTGTACAGTAATATTTTTTTGTTGCATTTTTATTATTTTTATTACACACTTAATACATGTGAATTTGCTTAGTCACTTATATACATCCATATAATTACACCCAATTAACTAATTACATTATTTAGCGCATCTGAGTGAAATATATCTGAATTTTAGTAAATATACTAAGAGTAATAATATAAACAGTTTCTTAATGTTTCTTTTGATTGATTTTTTTGTAGTTATTATTAATATCAAAGAAGACCCAAATATTTAGATATATTAATATACATTTTATTTACTGATAATATTTATAAAATTTTGATAATAAAATTAAAAATGCCAATAAGAAATATTTCTAGCAGCATAAGAAAACTTGATTTAGTTTCACTTAGATATGATGAATCATTTAAAACTAAAATTTATTTTTTTATTGTGTTATTATTTTTTGAATTTTTTTTTGAATTTTTTTTTGAATTCTTTTTTCTGAAAAAAAATTAGATATAATGAATTAGAAAAAAATTAATTGATAAATTTGTTTATGTAATTGTATCAAATTTATAAATTTTTGATGAAAAAACAATTTGTAATTTTATGATATGTGGCTACTGTATGAATGGAAATATTGTAATTATTGATGTAATATTTTCTATTCACCACATTTGAAATATATTTATTATTAATTTTTTTTTTTAAGCAATTTTATTTAATTTATTTATTTATTTTTATTAGTTATTTTAGTATTTACTTTGAAAATTTTAATTAAATACTAGCATGATCAATGCTTCCATACAAAGAGAAATATTGTTTGATAAGTTATATTTGATGTAAGTAATTCTAAACATGTTCCATAATAATAAGGACATATTTTTTTAATTAAAGCTATATTTATTAATCAGAAAATTTTACAATTTGAAGCAGTAATTTATTTACATTACTAAACTATATTTACACAAAAATAAAAAGTAACTTTTTTATTGTTTTTTTTAATTTACTAATTAATTAGATTTAAAAATATTTTTGAATTAAATTTATTAAAAAGATACTCAATTATTAAGGTATTAAAGTTTTTGTAAACATAAGTTTAAGTCATTTATAAATAATATTTACATTTATAACATTGGTATGTATTTGCAATTATAATCTTTTCTAGCTTGTTGGACATAGTGAGTATTGTTATTCATTTAATGTTATAATAATTATATGCAGTTAATATAAAATCAAATCTTCTTTCATATTTTAATTTATTTAAAAATAAATTAAAATTCTAATATTAATATTAAAAAATCAAATAAATATAGAAAGGCTTTTAATGATATACATTACAAATATCTATACACATATGTACATACATAATTCATAATTAAATATAAAAGTATAAAACAATGTCAATATTAATATTTTTAAATTTTATAAAAATTAATGATCTTTTAATTTTGATTGCTTAACATTATTAAAAATTTTAAAAACTATACATAATTTTTTAGAATTTTCTGTAATTATCTCTTTCTTGTTGTTTTAATGTAAAAGGTGATAGGATCAATCCAATTGTTGAATATAAAAGTGATAGAACTGATACTAATATTAAACCTAATCCAATAATAGGTTTGTACCACATCCAAGTAAATGCAATAATTAAAAAACTCATAGACATTGATATTGACATATTAAGGTATTCTGTACTAATTATTCTACATAAAATTTTGGAATTTATAATAATTTTCTTGAAGGTATTTGACCAACAGGTTGCAGCTGAAAACATAATTAACCAACCTATTCCTCTGAAAAAGAAATTCATTACTAAATATTATAATAAATTATACATAACATTATGTATTAAATTGAAATGCTACTTCTATTAAACTATATTAAAATTATTTTTAGACCATCAATTAGTTTTTAATTAAACACTAATTTACATTTTAGATTTACATAATGTAAGAAAAAAATAAAAAAAAAATAACTATTTTATGCATTAATAATGATTATTTAATTATATACTATAAAGCATATTTAAATACAATGTTGGGCAACATTAAAAATAAATTAATACAATTGTACAAACAAAAATTACTATAAAAATATTTAATATTTATGTGATATTAAATTAATAATACAATTATAGATATTGAAGGAAAATTTGAATTATTAATGTAAAAAATTGAATTTTTTTAAAATTTTATTAGATACCTTATAGTCCACGTTTTCCAATAATTATCAACATGCTTAAAATGAAACATTTGATCAACAGAAACTGCATGTTTTCTTTTTAATAATATTTCTTCTCCAAGAGTAGTCTTGTAAGGCTCAAGAATCCCATTAACCAATTTTCCAATTACAGTATATATATCTCCAATTTTTCCAGAATAGGATAATTGTACTCTAATATCTCCTACCTTTGGATTCCATATGTCAGAACTGTGATAATATAATCCAGAATGCATTTTTATATCTTGATGCTCTGGCCTTTCATCACTTGTAATTTCAACAAAATCATTAAACTTATTTTTTAATTCCATTCCTAGTAGTATGTTACCAATTTTTACTTCTTCGGATATCTGAATTTGACTCTTTACAAATATTTCTTTAGGATTTTCATGACCAAGTTTAATATAAAAATTATTAGAATCAACTAACTTATCTTTCCATTCTGTTGTATAATAATGTTTATTTTTTGTTGTATCAGAATAACTGCTAAAGTATTAATATCAATAATAAATATATAACATAAGCACTCACTTTTATAGAATTAATTTCATGTATTTCAAATCCACTTAACATACCCTTGATCTTCTATCTCTATCCATTGATACATTTGTACTCGCCTTTTTAATTTAACACTACTAATCATAACTCCATAATCAAGTTCCGTCAATGGTTCTGACACCTTTAAAGATCCAGATAAATACACTAAACAACCTTCATGTTCTGATATAGATTTTAAAGTATTTTGAATCACAACAATATTACTTAATGCTTCTTGTAAAGAATAAGCAGTTTTTACAGCCTTATGCTACAACAAAATTCATAATATAATATAAAAATGAAATTGCATATTTTAAAAATAAAATTCTTGAATATAAAATACTTTGATTTGTTCATCAAATTATAAATAATAATGCATATATATTATTCATTTCATGTCTGTACAAAATTAATAATTATTATTCATAATTTTAAAGTTCAATTTTCAATAAAATTTTACTAATTACTCAACTAGGCTTCTTTATTTTACCTCATTCCAAACCATTAAAGTTATTCCTGTGCTGAACAATATCAATCCAATAATTGCAGTTAGTTGGCTTTTTTTTAAATGTTTATTTGTTACTTGTACAAAGAAAGATTTTTGTCTTTGATGATGATTAAGGTATTGACATTTATTATTGGAATTATTATTATATACAGCTAAGTTTACATTTCTCCTTTGTATATTTTGCTAAAATTGAACAAAAACATTATTTTTTAGCAATAAAAATAAAACCACTTCTAATGAATAAATGTATACATTTACATTTGATTGAAACATATTAGCTAATATTATTATAAAAGTATGTCAATTTGAATTATCATGTATAAAAAATACAATCTGTCATAAGTAAAACAATTTTAATTTGGTATATATAAATTACATCTTCTATTTACAATCGACAATATTTTATTGTTTTACACATTGGCACGATTTTATAGGATTTCGTAAATATATACAATAACAAATTTAAGTTTAAATATTTAAAACCACAGAGTAGAAATATAAGAGATTGAGCTCTATGTAAATAGACGTAGCAAACCACAGAACAATGATATAGAGAATGTCTTGACCAGGGGGGTTGAATTCTTCAAATAAGAAGACTGGAAATCAGGACCACCCCCACGCCAGCCTACGAACTTTCGAATTTCCAAAAAAAAAAAAAATATGGACGGATAGATCTTCAATTGCACCCTCCGAAAAAACTATTTTTTTTAACTGCACCCCCCTTAGATTTTGAGAAAAAAATTCATAAAGATTTTGAACAACAAAAATTTTGTACTCGCGATAACTCGATCAATACTCAATAATTTCTATTGAAGATCTACCCGTCCATATTTTTTTTTTTGGAAATTCGAAAGTTCGTTGGCTGGCGTGGGGGTGATGGAAATCAGGGGGGGTCAACTGTACATGAGAGAACTGGAGGCAAACGCAGCAGACGGGCCAAGGAAGGTTTGTGACGTAAATGAAAGTGCCCGCTCCAATAAAATTTCTTAAATTTTATAATAATTATACATAATTATAAACCATATTATTGGATTCAATATAAAAATTAATTTTTTTCAATATTGGTGAAATTTAAACAAATTTAGTAAAATGAGATCACCCAGTATATCCCTTTTCGTGTGCCGGAACTGTTAAGTCAGTTCATGTGTTTACTTTGTGATAATATAAAAATGTATTATTATTAACCTGAAAAATAAAATAATTAGAGTTAGTTTTGTGTGAATGATTGGGTAAATTTTAATTGAATAAATAATGAATAATATTATTAATTTACTAAAAATATTTAATGTTGTGTTGTTTACTTACTGATGTGATGAATATGAATTTTATGTATATGGTTAAATAATATTTTATTCATTGTTGACAAACTGTCAACATGCGGCCCATATTTTACTTTGATTTAATACAATACCGGAAGTCTTGTTAGCATAGACGGCGCTTAAGTAGTTGAATTAGAGTGAGATAAAGATAGGCGCGAATATGTATTTTAATGTATGTATATATTAAATTGCATAAATGAAGTGATGTGAGTGTGGTAAAAATGATTGATGTTGTGCCGCCACAAGATGGCCGATAAGTGTAGTTTCTATACTTATCGGTCAAACAATACTTTTCTTTTGTATATGAATTGAGAATTCTGATTGGCTATTTTAATGATAACCAATTAGAATTTAAATAATGACAGTTACAAAGGAAGAGGGACTTGTTGGCTGTGATGCGACCAATATTAAATTTTCTGAATTTAAATTAAAATCAGTAAATTTAATTATTGGTTTAATTTTGATTTAAAAATTAAAATTAGTGATATGAAGGGGGCGGAACTTTCTTTCTGAAAAAGAAAGAGAGTTCAGTTATAAACTGTTATTCATTAGTATAACATATAGTTATAATTATTATTGAATATTATTCTTTAAATATTAAAATAATATATATTATAGTAATTTTATTATCTACAATATTATAGTTCGTTATTTATATATAATTCTTCAATAGTATTATTTGTAGGTGATAATAGTGTGAAATATAAAAAGTTAATTGAAGAATTTTTGATATATATATTTAAAGATTCATTTATATTTATCAGGATATATATATATGTAAAGAAAGCAGACTTTCTTTATTTGAATATCCCGCGCTTTATATATTGCGCACGTCTCCTTTAATTAATTCTCACTAGATAGAGTAATAGACGGAATAATTGAAGAGAGATAATATATAAAATAAAATAATAATTGACAAATAAGTACATTTTATTAAAAGAGAATAATTTTATAAAAGAATAATTAATAAATAGATTATATTAAGAGTATTAATTAATAAATTAAGAAACCGATAATAATAAACTTAAATTGTCGTTTCTTTATTTTACAGGTAATTTTGTAATTATTGTAAATAAATTTTGTAAATATTAATAAATTAACCTTTATTTTACAGAGAAACAAATTTGTTTATTATTATATAAAAATTAACTTTCCTTGTATATATATTTATTGTTATTATATTTACAAGGATTTATTTAAAAGGAGATTAAAATACAACATATATACTGAATTATTGGCAAATATTATCAAATTGAATTTATTAAATATACATATATACAATTTATAAATACAACGAGCTTTTATACAAGGTAATATTTTAATATATTATATTTAAATATTTATTTTCTATATATATTGTGTTGTGTTGGATATTAGAGGGTATTGAGATTCGCCCGAAAATCTCAATTTTTGGCGCTGGATTTCCCCTTGGATTTTGTTGTATTTTTTTAAAGTAGTGTTGGTTAAAATTGTTAAATAATATTTATTTAATAATTTTAAAAATCAATAAGTGAAGTGTTGGAAAAATCAATTAAATATAATACAGTTCGGGAGAGTTTATTTTTATTAAATTAAAAAGTTTAATTTTAATAAATTCACTGTATTAAAACTTTATTATTTTTCAAAGAATACTAGCCACAGAACACATATTAAGCTTATAACAGTTTTAAAAACTCTTTCGAGAAGAACATGAATAATTCATTTATACACGTATATTATAAATAAACAGATAAGGGACTATTAATATAAATTTATATATTGTTAATTCCTGTTAAAGTGTCTTTTATTTTTTGAAATAAAAATAAAAAATGGTGCTGATAATACATATAAGGAGGAGATTATTGGGAGATCAAAAACATAGTACATCGCAATGGTGAAATTTAATAAAAGTATTTTCATGGTGAAAGAAATCTTTCTCTCTCGCATCTATAGCTTCTTTGCCAATCTTACAAAAGCACGTGGGGGTGAATTAAAATATTTTAAACCACTTATAAAAAAATTTAATTCGGGCCACGGACTCTTAAGAGGACGCTAATGTTTCTATGTGTGCGAGAAAGAAAGAGCATATTTCTCCCACCATGTTTGTTTCCACAATTTAACATGGACCTTAACGTTCTCTTAGTATCTGTTCTGTGCTGGAAACAAACACCGCCATATTCCCTGTAGTATATGTATCAAGAAAAATAACACCTTATACTTTACATAACACTTTATGTACTTTTTCATGAACTGGTACTGGTAATATTGTACACGTATTTATATTATCAAATTCAATTTATATTCAAAATCATGAAGCAATATGAAAAGTTGTTTCAAAAACAATGTGTAATCAATGTGTGTTTACTTAAAAATTAGTTGAAATATGATAAACGTTTAAATTATCAGAAAAAAACGCATAATTTTTTATTTAAATACATTTTTTATATGTATGAACACGCTTACAAAATATGTTGATCATAAAAATATTTTATGTTTGATAAAAGTGTAAATGTATTAATGACTAGAATTATAGTAAAATATGTATATAATACGAGAATAAAATAACGATCGCAAACCACGAAACATTGACCCATCTGGATTTCCCCTTGTGTATTAAATATTGTAATCGACTAAGAAACAACGGTTTTATTAATATTTTTTCGTTTATATTAATTTTTTTTCCACATATTTACATATTTTATCAATTAATACTGAATACACCAGCTTAAACAACTAAAATAAAAATTTGGATCTAAATTATTTCCTCATCTTCTAATTGTAATCCCTCCCGAATTCATATCCGATTAATAAGTATTCGTTACAATATTATTGTAAAGGAAATTATTGAAAGTGGAAGAAGTACGTTATGAGTAAAATAATTACAAACAATACGTGTTTTACAAATATTAATTTAATAACTCCACCTATACAAAATAGACATAAAAAAATCCTTTGAGTGAAGAGGAAAAACGATAAAAATTAATAGTAGAGTAATTACACTTACACAAGATATAGTGAGGCTCGCAATGCATTAAACTATTTAGTCGATCCGGAGGACCCGTTGCCTTTATAAGCTTCAGGCTGATGCAGATCTAGTGTCAGTGTATGTAGACTTGGTAATTCCTAAAGTAAGTGCTTGCTGCAAGACACGAATCATACCATAAGGTCCGTGATCACTCATACCATACGTAACGCGAAAAAATGTAAATAAAGTACAATTGCGGAAAACAGTACAGGAGCTAATTAGATTGTATTAAGCGGTGAAAATATTGGTGAGAGCGGTTCCATAGAGAAAAAGCAAGCGACTCAAAAACGCATTTTTTTAATTCACCGGTTTCTTCACTCACCCCCCTCCCATTATAAATATAATTACTATTATAAGGGATATCTGTAAGTAGCAATGGTGGTAGAGAGTTTAATAATGACCGACCTCTACTCGAGGAGTTGGGGGTAGGCATGGGTCTTTTAGTTTGTTCAGTTTTATGGACGAAGGATTTCTGAGCGTGGGGGATAGCGTTGTCTGTTGATTTTTTAAAATTGTTGGGAGACTGCGGTAATGATTTATTTAGTGCCTTTGGGCATTTCTTGTTGATTCATTATTAAATAAAAATAATTGATTAAAACCTATTGAGGATATATAATCAAATGCTATGAATCAATACTATCATTTTATTTGATATTGTAGAAATTGCTTTTTATCATTTTTATTTTAATATTATATAGTACAAATTTTAGGCGTTTTGTCTGATCTATTATATTATGTTTTTAGTTAATAAATTTTGTTGTAACGATTAATTTTCCTCGCGCCGGGATATGATGCTCATCGGCGTTCGGGTTCGCGGGAGGGAATTTAGACAGGGTGAGATATATGACTCCAATGATAACTCCATTCATTTAGTTTAAAAAAATAATAAAGGAGGTTTTTAGTTCTTTAATACTGATTAAAACAAATGGTACATAATAAACGAAATAAATCATTCAATACAATATTCCGCGGCTTACTGATAGGTTAAACATATCTTGCGACATGATTTTTTGGATTCATATTTACAAAATGCTCGCTCCCACACATATACGACGGGAAACCGCGAGCATACGTATAAAACACGCTCACGCCCGCGACAAGGTTTCGGCTTACTCACGCATAAATACGACACACTACGATACATACGGTACTCGCACATACATTCTACGTGGTTCAATGTCGGATATCTCTCAACATACGCAAAATATCCTTCACACATATATACAAGCAGTAACGTACATTCCATACACGTTAGTACACGCGATACATAACACAACGCCGTTCGCGGCTCACTCACGTCATACACACGCGCATATACGTACACCTAGTTACCACACCACCTACAGGAAAACACACACAAATCTACTAGCCGCGAGGGGCAAGGAGAAGGGTGCGGGAGGCTACGTAGACGTGTCAGTTTGTTGTGTCCAAGGATACCCCCTGTGACCCGTCCTAGTCCAAGCTTCGTTGATGAACTCTAGTTAAGTCCGGGAGTTCGTCTCCTAGGCAAGGCCAGGGAGCAGTTAGGACGCCTTCGAGTTATGTCAGGCTTGACATCCTGATTGAGGTATTCGAGATCGCGCACCCCCGGATATAACCTTCGGTAGTAGCAGTGGTGGGCCGGAGCGTCGAGCGCGTGGTGTTGGGCGGAGTGGGAGCGGGGCCCGGTATGCAGTGGGGCCCGGCTCTTTCAGGGCGCCGCAATTCCTAGTGATGGCATAGCCGTTACATTGTTATCATTTGTTTTATTTCATATAATATAATCATTATAATTAAATGATTTTTTAATTATTTTCCCATAAATTTTCAGTATTCTACAATCAGTTGTGTAAGCAACTTATTGTTATTTAAGTAGATATACTAAATTAAATTATTTTAAATATAAAATATTTTTAGTGAATATATTTATTATAATTTTTATACAATCTAATATACGAAAAAATTGGGAAATGTGATATAAGTTTATATTATAATAGTTGTACTTTTTATTGTATTATATATGTAATACATAATGTTATATGTTGATTGTTATAATTTGATATTTTTATTAAAATATTTATTTTAATTAATTTAAATGTTCAATATTAGTAATCTAGACAATATTTTAATACCATATTTATAAAGATTTGAGATCAAGCAATATATGTAGTGTTATTATATTTTTTAAAATTATTTTTGAATTATTTTAATTTTTGAAAATTTCACATTTATAATATATTTATTGTTTACATTGAATATGATTTTAAGGTGATTCTGAGTGAACTGACAATTTTTAAATGAATATACTCAATAAATGTATTGCTATGTGAAAAATTTTTTTATTTATAATATATTCTTTATTTTTTTTTATAAAATATTCATATAATTAATATTAATTTATTATTCATTTTAATATTATATCTACATTTATATTTATCATAAATTAATGTCAAAGTGTAAAAAAAATAATATAATATATAATAAAAGTACAAAAACGATTTTTAAATTATTGAATTTTATTTTTTTTTAATTTTTAAAAAATTGTAAAATCGTAAAATACTTATTTTTTATAATCATCT